>JAPYZJ010005630.1:0-15303 GCA_030522765.1 Ophioninae sp. B BG-2022a
CTGCATCACTTTCAGAGCTACCGCTGGATGTACTGACGGAACGGAATTAAAAAGAATAGCTAAGTACAGAAATGATATACTTATCGCTCATACATGTAAATATGGCCCCCCGGGACCATAATAGGAACAATGTGAGGGGGCCAAATTACAAATATTAAAGAATGTATAACCAAACCAAAATGCATATAACTAGAAAAAGTTTTTGCATAATTACCTTCAAAATCTAGTAGAAAAACGTTTCTCCAACAGAATGTCTGAGTCGCTCAACGTAAAACTTAGTTTTTACGGAATAAAAGAATACAATGCGGAGCGGTTATAAACTTCTTCCGTTGCGTGTTTTGACTAACTTCACATGACAAATGAACGATACGCCATCTCACAGCTTCGTTGGGTACTATTCTTTCCAAATGTCAAATATCTAAGGGGGCCAAAATACCTGCAGGGGCCACATTACCACCTTCTCCTCTATCTAGTTATTATTGCCAAAATTGTTATTATTATTAAAATCATTATTGTCATTATTTTTATATTGATATTGATATTATTATTATTATTATTATCGTTATATTATTTTTTAGTTATTATGTTATGTTATGTTTAAGTTTTCTCAAGTTCTTTGTCATTTATTTCTTTATTTTTCGTGAAAGTCAAGACTAGAGCGTAATAAATTATATCGTCGTCATCATCATCTTTCTTGACTGACGAACGTCAGTTTGACGAACTGCGGATTCTCTCGATTCGATCTGATCTCAAATATTTACTTTCGCCGGTACTTCGACGATGGAGCGCATGAATAAATTTCGTTGCTTTTTGGCGAGGTTCGAAATTAGAGTGGAGAAAGAGATCGAGAATATTAATTGTCGGATTATATAAGTAATCGATCGACGGACTGATTGTTGAATTTATTAGGTTGGCGGGTTGTGGAGAGTTGACTCGTAATTTACTGATTGGGAGTGTTAATTAATATTGTACTAATCGATCGATCAATCGATTAGTTGAGAAGAGTGTGCGAACTACTTTCATGTTTTTTATTTTATTTTTTGGAAGTGTAAATGTGTTTCACGTAAGTGGAATAGATCGCATAATTCTTCAAGCCTTTTAATTAATTTTGCATTCTTCAAAAATGATGGGTACGATATGAATACAATTAAAGTATTTCTTGTATTTCAATGAGAAAATGAGCGAGTTTTAGGAAAAACCAAAAATCTGTGATTCGTTGATTGAATATTATTTATATACAGGGTGACCGGAAATTCGACCTCTTCCTTCACAGGGGTTACAGAAGAGGTCATTTGCATCAAAAAATGTCCCATCAACGGGGGGTCGATAATTGATGTTTTTATATTTTCTGAAGAATTTCCTAACTTTCTGCCTAAAATAAAAAATCATGAAAACAATACGATATTATAAACAACAATTTTATACTTTTATGAGAGACCAAGAGTTAGCGATTATTTAAAAACAAATTTTGCATCCAACTTTTATACAATCTGAAAATTAAAAAACCAATTTTCGACCCCCAGTTGATAGGACATTTTTTTGTTGCAAATGACCTCTACTATAACCCCTTAGAAGAAATAGGTCGAATTTCCGGTCACCCTGCGCACAGTAGTGCGCAGCATCCTGTTGATTACAATCTCATTCTCCAAAGCTACGGGATTCCCTGCTTTCGATTCGCATTCGTATTTACCTTCTCAATATCGATCGGTCGGAAAAAAAAGAAGCGTCAACGTTGCAACTTAATCCCGATGTCAATCCGGTCTACCTTCGATAAAAAAAAAAACAAAACGAAGTTTCGTTGAATTTCGTTGGGGTCGATCCCGATGTTTTTCGCAAGGATCTCGAAACGCTTCGAAAAAAATGGTAGTGGGCCTCCATCGAGACGAGGAATAACGCTTTGAAGAAAACCTTTGAAAATTTCATAAAAAATTTGATGATAACAGTAGCAACGCGCGGGCAAGCGAGATGTATTCGATAACTCGAATATTCAACGACGAGATCCAAACCCGCTTCGTCACGGCTGGAGAAGGGTTCCTCGATCCAACCACCATTGCAGGTGGTAGGTATCTCTCGTATCAGCAGCGAAGTAACAACCAATGATAACACCTCGATTAAACTGCGTTATCCCCCTTGGCTCAAAACTACACTCGCACCGTAAAAGGTACAGCCAGTTACATTCGCGCTTTACGTGTCTGCGTTTACACCAACGAGGGGAGAGGTTTCTCGTTTATTTTCTCGTATACACGTTCCTGGACGAGAAAGCGATGAATCAGGAGAGTCCACGGCACCGTAGCAGAGAGAAGTCCTAATTTCCGCCGACTGAGCGTGATCGCACACATGTAAAAGAGGAGCGAAAGAGCGAGAGGTGAAAAGAGAAAGAAAGGAAGAGAGAGAGAGAGAGATCCAACCGTGGCTTTACCGTAAGATATAACAGTACTGCATTCCAAATGCCCTTCGCGCGTTGATTCGTTTCTTTCAGTTCTCTCGCGGATCGTCCTCGTCCATTCCTACTCTTCGTCCTTCGTTTGGCCATTCTCTTTTGCACTGTCCCCCTTTCCCTCTCCGCGTTGGTTCTCTCCTTTTCTTATCTCTTTTTCGCATTATCCCACTCTGACATCCAAGCATCTTTAGGATTTTTTCGGGGTGGGGTAGGGAATCGAAATTTCGATTGACCAGAAGGCTCAACATTCGAAGTTTTTGGAATATTGAAATTCGGAAATTGTACTCATTGCTAGTTTCGGAATATTATAGGGTTTGGAATTTTAATATTCAGAAGTTGGTAGTTTTCGAATTTTTATGTTTTTATTTACATATTTTAATTTAATATTCCGATATTTTTAATTTAATTTAATTTTTAATTTAATATTCCGGTATTTGCAATTTGGTTCAATTTTTTTATTTAATTTTCCGAATTAAAATGACAATTAAAATTCAGAATTTTGAGCCTTCTGGTCAATCGAAATTCGGGGGTCTTGCCCCACCCCGATTTTTTGAGACTGTTTTAGACTATTCAGGACCATTTGGGCCTATTTTGTACTGTTTAAAAAAGCACAATTTTTATCCTTTATTTTCGCACTCGCTATCAACGAATTATTAATTTTGATTATTTCGAAAAAGAAAATGCATTTTTTCCCTAAAGTCTGGAATTGTACTATTCTTCCAAATTCAGATGAAATATCCGTATACACCAAAATATTTGCATGATAAATAAAATACTGAATATAAAGTCCAATTTTGTTTTGTATTCCGTATGAGCCTGGTGACTAGCTTAAATAATGATAACGGTGAAGCGCCGTAAAATCCTGACGTCGACATGCCAATACGACGTCCAATGCAACATTTTTAAGGTTCGTCGATGATTACTCGGTTCGAAACTGTTTGAAAAGTTCCGCTCATTATCCGACTTGATTGTCGATTTTATATATTTCAAGGTGTGATCGAAATATAAAAGATACACATCAAAATATTTAAAAAATAATAAAACGGTTTTTGTTTGGGTTTGTACATAAAGAGTTTTCATAACAAAAGCCAAACAATATTAATATTGAAAAATGAGCGGACAACTAAATAGTACATGATGGATAAATGATTAACGAATGATTAATAATAATGGGATTTTTGATAGCGATATTAATAAAGGATTCGTCCAAACGGGAATCGGAAATAAAGGGGGGTGAAAAAAGAAAAATCGAAAGAGCTGTACGAATAAAACCTGTATACATCGTTCTGTGCCGTGTCGTTATAAGCGATATATTTATACGTGCGTTGTCACGAGAACCATCTAGGATCGCCGGATTTAGTCGTTATATCTGGTCCGTCCTTAAAAGGACTTGTAGAAGCTCAACATAACCTCACAAATTTTCCACACGTTTTCTCATAAACTCATAACCCTTATTTCGTCAAACCGATAATCGGGTCCTCCAGAATTGATAGACGTAGAAATTGGTTCTTTTATTTACCGATAAAAATGTTTGATCTTCGAAAAATTTCGCTTAAACAATTACAGAAAATTATTTCGTACGACTGTGGCGAATTTTGTACTTTGCTCAACCCTCTATATCATGATGTAGACTGTAAGCAACATACCGTTCGACCTACCACTAAATTCATACGATTCATTTTTTGACATTATATTGCACTGTATACCACTTATCAATAGATAGCGTTACCTGTCACAAATTGAAATTTTTTTTTAAAGTCGTTACTGGTTTGAACAAGTTCGCGTGTGCTCGAATTGAAAATTATTTAAAAAGTTTTCTCGTGTTTTGAGGCTTTATTGTCAATAACATGGACAGGTAAGTGTTTAAATATTCGATATTCGACGTTATCAGTAATATTTATTTTCATTATTTTGCTCTTTTTTGTAAATTTATTTGGATTGTTTTTCTTTTTTTTCTAAATAATTGAATAAATGAAAAACTATGAAACACGTATATTCTTATATTGTTTTCATTATCCGTAAACCACAAAAAAAATCCATGTTCTTGAGTTATAGAGGGTTATAGCGAACGTCGTTATAAGCGGTTTCGACGAAAGCAGACTACGAAAAAAGACAAAAAGTTGGCCAGAAAGAGCAGAGGTCATCGGTTTTCGTTCGAAATATAATTTTCACGATAAGAGTAACGTTTCCACTGAAGAATAATTTTTTCAAATTCGTTGAAACACGAGCAAGAAAGAGCGAGAGAGAGACACTGACGAGTCGACTCAATTTTCATTTCCGTGAACGTTTTTTTTTTACGGTAATTAAATAACAGTATTCGAATAAAGTGGCTTTTTCGTCGGTTATTCCGTACCACTCACTCTCCCGAGTGACCGGATACCGTTCTTCCTTTCTCCCTCCATATCTCTCTCTCTTTCTCTCTCTTTCTCTCGCTTCATTTTTTTTCCTCTCCGCATCGACCCGTTTTTCTCTCCTTTCCCTCGCGTCCGCTTAGCTGGACGTTGCGAAGTTACACGGCGATGGAAAGACTCGTGAGAGTGCTCCGGGATCTGTAACGCGTATACGGAACGACGACGAAGAAGAAGAAGAAGAGATGGAAAGAGCCCGAAGCACAATGAAGGAGTCTGACTGGAGACGTACAGTCGGGGGACGCGGAAAGAGTGGGGGGGGAGCGTGGTTTCGCGCGGAAACGTCAATTTTCGTTCTCGTTCGTTCGTTCGTTTCGCGATGGAAAAGCCACCGCGAGGGCGGTGAGAAAAAGCCTGCGAGAAAAGTACGGGATGCACGAGAGAAACTCTCATGCGAAAAAGCTTCCCTCGATAAGAAATAGCGAGGGAAAAATCGCCTCGATTTATCGTCCATTCGATTCGCTACTTCTTCCCGTCTGCTTTCTTGCATCAACTGTCGTTTTTTCCACATCCCTCCTCCCGACCCCCTCTCTCGCGCTTTATTTGAAGATTTGTTTGGTTTTGGTTGTATATCTTCTTTTTCACTCGTGTTATTTTGTACATTTTATTATTATATGCAATTTACATATATTTTATTATTTTTATAAATATATTTTATTTGTTTATTTTTATAGATATATTTTATTATTATTATAAATATATCATCATTTTCATCTTCATTTCCATTTATCTCTCTCTTTATTTTATGATTATTATTATTATTTTTCTTGTTGTTATTGTTTAAGTTTCAGTCAGGTTTTAGTTTATTCCTTAATTTACTTTATTTACTCGGAGCTTAAGTTATGATTTAGGTTTATTGTACTTTTTAGTGTTTTAAGTTCGATTTCTGCTATTTACTTTATTTCTACAAACTCCTCCGTTGTATTATTTCACATCACTTATTTTCTTTTTGTTATAGTTTTTATTGAATTATTATCTTTATGGTCACATTTTTTCGTCCGAAAGTCCGTTGGGGCATAATAAATTGTATCAATTGATAAATCAATTTGTCTTTCTCTCTCTTTTACTCTTCCGTTGGAAGTGGCTAAGAATATTAAAATATAATATTAAAATTAATATTAAAATTAATATTAAAATGAAACTGTTAAAGTTGAAGGTTTAACAATCGTTGAACCTTTTATTTTTCGAAAGTTGATTTAAACTCGAATAGTTCTAGCGAGAAGTCTTCGGAGAGATCTTTCCTCGTGTTTTCGAACGTAGAAAGCGGGGGTGAATTTCCCTGTGCGTTTATACGGGGAAGAGAATGAGAAGGGTTCGTCCGAGCCACCCTTTCGTTGTCACAAGCGCACGTACACCAACGAGACCACACAAAGGGTTCATGCGTGTACAGCAACGAGCTTGACTGACGCATGGAAAAGTGGAATAACGCGCGATCGTAGAGGACACGTGGTACGAACAAAGAATTGAGGGAGGCAACTAGAAAGAGCTAGATATATCTATGTATATATCCTTATACACAGGGTGTCCGAAAAAACCAACGAGAATATCGCGAGCTCTGACAGGCCGGCTTGTAATGATCCATGATAACCAACTACGTCACAATTTCATCGTAAATTTCGAAAGATCGAAATGTTTTTTCTCCAACCCGTGCAAATCTTTAAAAGCAATGTTTCACGCGGCGTAGTTGCAAATAATTTCCGTAGGTGAAGATATCTTTTGAATATTACAAAAGAGCCAAAAGAGAAAAGAAAGAGCCGAAAATTTCGCTCAAAATTTCAAATTTTTAGCAATAAAAGTAATTTAGCAGTTTTACCAAAGCAATTTTAGTAATAAATTTAAATTCAGCAATAAATTGTAGCTAAATAAATAAAAAAAATTAAGCAAAAAAATGTAGCAATAGAAATTTTCAGCAATTAAAACAATTAAGCAATTTAAGCAAAGCAATTTTAACAATAAAAGCAAAATCTTTTAGCAATAAAACAATGATATTGTTTTATTGCGTTTTCTTTTGAATCTTCGAGCCCGTTTTTTACGCAACTATCGAACTGAGAGATAAAAATTTGAAAGATCCAACAAAATAATCGTCATTATTGTAGATAATGAAAAGAAAAATCGAAACGAAAAAGATTCGTTTGGCGTCAGAGGTTATATTACGTGTTCGAAAAAAGTGCAAAAATCTCTACGACTCTTCAAGTAACATTTGGTTATATTGGATCGTCATGAGTCGCGCTTTCAGAATAGCAATATTATCTTTCGTGTTTCGGGACACCCTGTATACACTTGTCTACGGGCTTACGTTTGTATATATTAATATACGTGTGTGTATATATAGGTCTTGGAAACGTAATGTGTAGCAGCTAGGGAGGTGACGTTCAAGGTCACCCGTGGACGTTTCGCCTAACAGAACCCAAACGAGATAGAAGCTGAAGAAAGCCTTTGCCATCGTACCGTTACTTGACGCTTTTTCCGTGTTCTCTCTCTCTCTCTCTCTCTCACTTGTCTTGATACGACATAACTTTTTTGTTTCTTTTTGTTATCGTTCTCCATTCGACGCAACCCCAACCCTCTGGTCGAGCGGGCTGAGAGGGCGCGCACGTGCGCTCGACAAAACTTCACTATAAATAATCATTTTTCCTTTGCTCCCTCGTTTTTTGCGCGGCCGCGCTCTCCCATTTCCGCTATATATAAATTCGAGTCTGCGCAGACGAGCGCACTTCGACCCAACCCATCGACATGGTTTTTCGTGGTCGAAACTTGGATGTTTTTTTTTTTGGGGTTCGTACAGGGTGGGAGTGTTGAGAGGGTTCGGAGAGTCTAAAGGCTTATGGTTTTTTTCGGAAAAATTTTTTGGAATTTTTTTTGGTATGTTGTAGACTAGTTTGGTTTGGGCTTGGTTTTTGAGCTTGGAGAAACGGGATTCCAGATGCTGAAATTGAGAAGCTTAATATTTTGGTTTCCCGTTAACGTTTACTTTTGAAAAATTACAAAATTTCGTTCGAATGTGGATTTTGACTTTTCAAAACGTATTTTTTCATTTGACATTTTCAAAACTGGTCGTCGAGATTTACTTAAAATCGTGTCCGAACGACTCCCCGGTGGGCTGAAGTAAAAAAAGAAAAATATCGATTTTTCTTGTGATTCCTTTATACGCGAGTCCACATTTCTCATCTGCTTATTGAACGAAAGAAAACAAAGGCCAAGAGTGCGAAAGAATGTCGTAAAAAATAGTTACGTCACGCGCCGATGATCTCGTTGCCATGGGAGAGGAAAGGGAAAAATATCTTTCTCTCTCTCACTCTCTCTCTTTGTTTCTCGCCCTTTTGGCTCGACGAGAAAGAAAGGGAAAAACATCTCGAGAGAAAAAACGACAGCTCTGGGTCAAGAAAAAGAAAAACAGCTTCAGAGAAAGAGAAATAAAGACAACTCCAGGAAAAGAGAAACAAAGGCGAGTCAAGGGAAAGGGAGGAAGACAGATAGATCGACAGATGCGACGATGATGATCATGATGATGATAGAATTTATTATCCTTCAGTGCAAACTTTCGGGCAAAAGTAGAGTAGAATTAACAAAAAAAAAGATGATAATAAAATAACACAAAGTACACAAAACGAAAGCATAATCAAAAAAACACGAGTCGAAAATAACTAAAAGAATTATAAATCATATAAACCATACAAACTGTTATCCTTCAGTGCAACGTTTCGGGCAAAAGTAGAGTAGAATTAACAAAAAAAGATGATAATAAAATAACACAAAGTACGCAAAACGAAAGCATAATAAAAAAAATACGAATCGAAAATAATTAAAAGAATTATAAATCATATAAACCATACAAACTAAGCAAATAAGTTATACAAAACAAAAAAAGTAAAAAATAAATATATTTAATAAATATAATATCCTTAAAAAATAATAAAAATACACTTTTAAACACCAATAATTCTTTTTTAAACCCAAACAAAAATTACAACAGTATACTTAAAAACAAAGTAAAAAGCTGTAGATAACAAAGAAGAATGAAGAATCGGACAGAATAAACAAGAGAATCAACGCCAAAATGAAACCCAGAAATGAGAGTCCAAAAAAAATGACCAAAAAAAAAATAGCACATAAAGAAAAGAGAATAAAGAGAGCGAGCGAGAGAGAGAGCAAACGAGTGATCTAAATGAGAAGAAGCTTCGTTGAGAAAGATCGTGGCAGGAGGGTGAAGAAAAATGAAGGGAGAAAAATTCGAGAGAACCACGACGAGGCAAAATCACAGAGCCGGGGAGAAAAGGGATTGAGGAAGAAAAGGTCGGTGTGGGTGGGAAAGGGGATGTGCATCTGTAGACGGCGAAGGAAGCGGTAGAGTACGAGGTGCCGTAGGATAAGAGACGAAAGGATGGAGGAAAGATCTCTCCTTCCTTCCTTCCCTCTCTCTCTCTCGAGAATTCTCTTTGTGTCGGTGAAGGCGAAGGGATGAAAGCGTAGGATGAAAAAGCCTGGGACAGATGGCCGTTACGGACAATGAGAAACTCGAGAGATAAGGGGAGAGAGAGAGAGCGATTGTGGAGACTCGAAGAGAGGGAGAGAGAAATACGTATATTTTCTCCCCCTCGTGCCCCAACCCCCCAAGGCCCCTTCAACCCTCCATCCCTCCCACTTGCTATACGTACGCGTAGATATGGATGGATATATATAGGAAAGGATATAAAGCGAAGTGAAGAGAGGGTAGAAAACGCCGAGGGAGAATAGAACTGGAGAGAAAGGAACACGAGAGCGCGAATAGTAAAGGAGAGTCGTGTATAAACGAGAGGAAGGGATAGAAAAAGAGAGAACGCCGGGATTGGGGGGGGGGGATGGTAGGGAGGACCAAGAGCGTTCAGAGAGATAGAGAAAAAGGGACGCGCCACGAATGAACGGTAATGAACGAAGGGGAGAGATCGAGTGGGGAAAGTGGAAAAAAAACGCTCGGGGAAAGAGTGGGGGGCGGGGGGGAGAGAATATAGAGGAAACGGAAAGGCGATGACTCACAAAAAGAGAAGGAGGAGACGAGAGAGGAAGGGAGAACAGAGACGGACAATCGCTAAGCTCGATTAATGCTCCCAACCCAAGTGCAAAAGCAATACCGTAGTATTTCATCATGTATATACGATTATATTGATGAGAGAGAGAGAAAGGTCGACTTTAGCGAGACAACGATCATTCGAGAATTTCTCGAAGGGTATCCGTTGTTTCCCTTTTATCGAAATTCGAGGGAAGAAGGAATTTCGAATATTGACGTGAAAAAAGTAAGTGCAATCGAGGTTCGGTTGTACGTATGTAGATACGTACGTGTGAACAATGGCGAAGGTCTATTAAAAGAAAGGTCGAATCTAAGTAAATTCGACGTTCAGGATGATGAAATAATAATTTATCAAAATAATTTTAAAGTAATTTTTTTAAATTAGTAAATGTAGTAATTCAAGTAATGTTTTAAAAACTGTAAACTATAACAATAATAATAATTCAAACAATCCTAATAATAATAATAATAATTTTTCTTACTTAACTTTAACCTCAAACTTTGAAATAACAAATGAATGCCAAACGCCAGTTCAAAAAAATACTACACTAAACCATGTAACAATAAAAATAATAATCTTCAAAACAATGATGAAAATCACGCAAAAGAAATGATACCCAAAATCAAAACGATTTCAAAACACCTTGATTCCCTAGTCCCCGGAAGTTTCTCCCAGTAGTTTCCCAGTTTTCAGTACAGAAACCCGATTTTCCTCGCGATTTTTCACTTCCGTGCGTTCCTACCCTGAACCAACGCTTGATCCCGCGTTCCCTCCGCTCCCTCGCTCGTCTTTCGAATCAACTATTCGTCCCGACGTTACTCGATTTCTCGTCAAACCGAGTTAATTGTCCTCTTTCGCGCGCCAATCCAAAACCCTAACGCCCTTCCCCATCCCTTTTCAACCGCCCTCATCCCACCGCGGTGCTCATTTTTTCGTAACAAAAAAAAATGAGAAAATTTTTCATCGAGTTTCCAACGAGACGTAAGAACGGAAGAAACCTCCACCCCCCCCCCCACCGAAAAACCCGATCCCCTTCATCCATCCGCGTCTGGCTCCTTTTTGCTGCAGCTGGATATGAGAAGACGGAGGGAGGGGGGAGGGGGGTGGATATAAAAGCGAACGGAAAGACGAGAAGAGCCGGGTGAAAGGTAAGAGAGAAGGGAGGGAGTTAGGAGTAGAGAGGGGAAGGGTGGGAGGCGGCGACGAGGCCGAGAAACGCAAGTGTTCCATCGAAGAGAAAGAAGACCCGAAGAAGAAGCGGAGAAGAAGAATTGCGCAGTAGAGAGAGCTCCGTGCCATTCTTGATGACGCTCGGGCGTACGATCATCGAAGTTACTAACTTTGGCTGTTGGGCTTTACGCCCTTTTGTCGGTCGATGGCCGAAACGTTCTATCGTTCTTCCTTGCAGAGACAGCGGAAAGAGCGGATGAGAAAGACGAAGAGAAAGAGAGCGCGGTGAGGGGTAGGGCGAGGAGGTGGAGGGGATGGCTTTGGAAGAGATGTGCCTGGGCATACGGACCGAGGGCGAATGGGAAGAAAGAGATACGCGGAGAAACGGGAAGACCGAGATATACACAGATATATAGAGATCGGGGGAGAGATGAGAAAAGTGCGGATGGAGAGATGGGAGGGAGAGCGCAAAAGAAATGGGCAAAGCGTTGAGAGCTTCACGGTATAGAAGTTAGGTACTCAGCTATATATATTTGTGTGTGTGTGTGTGGAAGTGTATGTATAGAGAAAGAGAAATTCTCGAAGTACAGGGTGACCGGAATGGTAATTTATTTGTAGCTGTGGTTTTGTTTGATTGTTGATCAATTTTCGGTTGTTTATTGCTCGACGATCCGTTTATTTATTGCACGACTTTCATTTTTTTATTGCTCGACGATCCGTGTATTTATTTATTATTTAATCTAAACACAACAGTCCATTTATTTATTGCTCAACTTTCATTTGTTTATTGCTCGACGATCCGTCTATTTATTTATTAATTATTTAACCTAAACCCAACGGTCCATTTATTTATTGCTCAACTTTCATTTGTTTATTGCTTGACAATTCGTCTATTTACTTATTATTTATTTATTATTTAACCTAAACTCAACAGTCCGTTTATTTATTGCTCAACTTTCATTTGTTTATTGCTCGACGATCCATCTATTTACTTATTATTTAACCTAGACCCAACAGTCCATTTATTTATGTCTCAACTTTCATTTGTTTATTGCTCGACGATCCGTCTATTCATTTATTATTTAACCCAAACCCAACAGTCCATTTATTTATTACTCAACTTTCATTTGTTTATCGCTCAGCACGTGTAAGAAAATCAGCAAGTACGTACATCGAGAAAACATTAAAAAATAAAGCTTCTTTCTCGAAAAGTCAAAAAGGTCGTAAGTGTTCAGGGCTGATCTGGAAAAACCCAAACAAACCCAAGCAAACTAAAAATTCTCGGAATACAGGGTGACCAGAAAAGTGATGTAATTTATTCGCAGCTCTACTTTCGTTTGATTATTGCTCAACTTCCACTTATTTATTGCTCGACGATCTGTTCACTTATTTAATATTCAACCCAAACAAACCCATTGGACCATTTATTTATTGCTCAACTTTTATTTGTTTATCGCTTAACACGTGCAAAAAAGATCGGCAAGTACGTACGTCGAGAAAAAATTAAAAAATGAAGCTTTTTTTCTCGAAAAGACAAAAAGGTCGCCAGCGTGCAAGGCTGATCTGGATTTCCCTTTCGGACGTCACTTTTCGGACCACCCTGTATATATATATATACATCGCATGTTATTTCTTTTTCTATCACGACCTCAACGGCTGTACGAGGAGCGGTAGGAAATGGCAAAGAGCGAGAGAGAGAGGAAGAGAGGATTTCTCCTTCGCCTCTGGAGGGAGTGCGATGCGTGGTAGGTTGGGTGGGGAGAGACGACAGGGGGAGGCAAAGTACCAAAGAAGGTGACGGGCTTTTATACGAGAATGAAGCACGGAGTAGGTGGGAGAGGAGAGGGCATCGGGGAAGAAACGAGCGAGAGTGTAAAACGGAGGCAAGAGGACGACAAAAGTAAACGTGTATACGTGTGTGTGTGTGTGTGTACGCGCATTTGTGCCATCAAGAGACGCCGGAGATGAAGGAGAAGGAAGAGGGAGAGAGGAAGAACGAAGAGGAGAGCACTATAGAAATTCATAAAGACGAGCGGTTCGAAGAATGGAAAGAGGGATAAGGAGAGAGTAGGACAGAAATAAAGAAGACGAAGGTAGAACGAAAAAATGGAGGGGAAGGAAAAATAAAAAGGAAAGAGAGGGAGGGAGGGAGAGAGAAGGAAAAAGAAAAGGGAAAGAGAGAGAGAGGAAAATAAAACGCTGAGGAAGGAGAAAAAAAAAAAATATGGAGAAGCAAACATCGCTCGAATCTTCGAGGAGTGAGAAATCAGAATAAAAAATCCTGGGCTACGTAATCTCGTAATTTTTGCGACAATTTATTATTTTTCAATTTTAGATCGATTTATTTCAAGAGAAATAGAGAGAAAGAGGAAAATAAAACGCTGAGGAAGGAGAAGAAAAAAAGAGAAATATGGAGAAGCAAACATCGCTCGAATCTTCGAGGAGTGAGAAATCAGAATAAAAAAATTCTGGGCTACGTAATCTCGTAATTTTAGCCACAATTTATTATTTTTCAATTTTAAATCGATTTATTTCAAATCATTCCCGATCAGTTGAGGATCATTATTAAATTGAAATATAGTAGAAGGGAAGTAATGAAATAATCGAATTATACATTAATTTGGATTTAAATAAATAATAGAACTAAAATTGTTTGATTAAATAATGAAATTACGAAATTTCAGTGCACGCGTGAAATCAAAGAACATTTCAAACTCCTCACATCTGCCATGGTGAAATATTTTTTGAGTCACTCGTCGGGGCAGATCCAATTGAAGGCCGTCGTACAATCCTATATGCCGCCGTAAAAAAAAAATCATTTCTTAGGAGGTTCGAAATCATTTCAACGGAAACTTTGAAATCGAAGTATTCGAAGTAATCGACGGAAAACTATCTTTTCTACTTACATACAGTTGATCAGTTATTCAAAAATCATCTCTTAACGTGATAAATTTATCGTATAAAATCGGAAGTGCAATTTCATACGAAATTTCCGCGACGTTTCCAATAAAAATAAAAAATTCATCAAAATCGCGACTCAATCCCTTTGTTTAAAAAATGGACCCTTAAGGGGTCGAAAATAATTTCAAAACGTCGCGATCTACAAGATCGTGATCACAAAACTTGAAACCCAGCTTTTCCACATGTCCGCAGATTCCAGTGTTCAGCAATTTTTGTAAAACCAACCCTTAAGGGTCTAAACTGTGAAGTGGAATTTTACACGAAATATTGGTCGTTTTGAAAGTGTCCATTAAAGTGGCTATTCGATCTATCAACTGCAAATTCCAAACGACCAACTCCGAAACAAAAATCATTTCTCAAAGGGTTGAAAATAATTCGAAAACGTGAAAACCAACGGGCAAGGCGAAGGGGGGGGGGGGGAGGAGGCGAAACGTAGTTGCGCGTAATGCTACGCACGCGTACATCAAAGGACGAGTATGGAGCAGGCGTCCGAGTAGGCGAGCTGAAAGAAAAGAGCCTGGGCATATCTTCCATGCTCGGATGATCGTTTCTCTCCTTCGCTCACACGACATCAGGCTCTAATCCTCGCGCGCACGTAGCGGCGGGAAATCGACGCGGAAAAAAGGAATGAGCCTGGCACGGACTGACGACAGAGTAGAGTGTATGAAAGAGAGAGAGAGAGAGAGAGAGAGAGAGAGAAAGAGAGATCACGAACCGACACTACGTCCGCAGAATGGTCGATGTGTGTACACGTGTGTACGTGTACGTACGTGGGTATAAACGTGTATACACGTACGAGGAAAAGAGAAGAGAACCGAAATGAGGACAAAGAGAAAATGACAAAGAATGAGGCGAGAAGGGGACTGCAGCAGCGGCGGCAGCAGCAGCGACAGCAACAGAGGCAACAGCACCAGGAGAGCTCATTCGATTGGATTGGAAAGGCGAATGCTGCGAATGGAGTGCACTAGTAGTAGAAACCGTAGATGAGACCTCTCTTTTCTTTTTTTACCTGCAAACTCCGAAAACTTTGTTCGCACCTTTGCTTTCCAGCGATAAAGTGTGTAAAAAATAATTTTTCTTTTTTGTTTGGGTTTTTTTTTTGGGTTTGTTTACTGTTTCAGGGTTTATTAGGTTTAGTACGTTTCGATGTAGACTCGACGCATAGTTATTACAAGTTTTTTTTTTTTTTTTTTTTTTTTTTTTTTTTGTTTTTTTGTTGTAATTTTTTGTTGGTGGTTTTGTTTTTTTTTTTTTTTTTTTTTAAGTTTTTTTTTTTTAG
>JAPYZJ010005631.1:0-11542 GCA_030522765.1 Ophioninae sp. B BG-2022a
TTTAGTTTCGTTTTTTGAACAAATTTTTACGATTTTTTTTTCGCCGAGAAATTCGATTTTTCGTCCGGATAGAAAAATTATTGGATGCCTAATACTTTTAGCCAAGGCTGTATGTTTTCACATTCGACCAGTACTAACTCACCATTGACGTTTCCAGGTTGACGCTGACTGAAGTTTACCATTTTTTTTCTACGGTAGCTCGCACGTTGAATATCCCGAAGGCTAGTCAGCTTCATTGCGCGAAACGAGGTTTTAACTACACCGGCAACATCCACCACCATTTTCCACGTAACGTTCTACCTAATATTGCCCGGTAACAGTTCTAGAGCACTTTCCGAAGCCCGTCTCTTTCTCTACGTTCAACGAGTGCCGATATGAGTTTTCCTAGAAAACCGGATCGAAGACACTTATCGGGACGCAAAGTTTTTTCCTTCTTTTGAACTTAATAGGCCACTTGGATCCCAACGGTGGGATCGAAAAAGAAACAATGACGATGAGTAACAGTCGGTGATGATTATCAGCAGTTATCCGTATTATGATCGTAATCCGAATCCACGTTTGGCAAACCAATTGAGGTTACGTTCGATTATTGGATCCGGAAAGGTATAGAAGCTGTTGAGGGTAGTGTGCAATGAAAGTGTGCAAAGTGTTGGAATTATTAAACAAGTTTTTAAACTCACGAGATTGGGTAAAAATCTTAGGTTTGCTTGGGTTTGTTTGGGTTTATTTATGAGGTTTGCTTGAATATGTTTGGGTTTGTTTGTGGAGAGTTTGCGTCAGTATGGTTGGGTTTGTTTGGGTTTCGGTTTATTTCAGTTTATTTGTTGGGGTTAGATTGAGTTCGTTTCTTGGGATTTGACTGAATGTGTTGGGGTTTGTTTGGGTTTACTCGTTGGAGTTTTCTTGATTTTGGGTTTGTTGGGTTTATTCGTTGGAGTATTTATTCAGTTTGGTTTTGTTGGGGATTCTTCCTTGGAATTTTCTTGAGTTTGGGTTTGTTGGGTTTTTTCCTTGGAGTTTTCTTGAGTTTGGGTTTGTTGGGTTCTTTCCTTGGAGTTGTCTTGAGTTTGGGTTTGTTTGGGCTCATTCGTTGGAGTATTTCTTAAGTTTCGGTTTGTTTGGGCTTATTCGTTGGAGTTGTCTTGAGTTTGGGTTTGTTTGGGCTCATTCGTTGGAGTATTTCTTAAGTTTCGGTTTGTTTGGGTTTATTCGTTGGAGTTTTCTTGAGTTTGGCTTTGTTTGGGTTTATTCGTTGGAGTTTCCTTGAGCTTGGGTTTGTTTGGGTTTCTTGAAGTTTTCTTGAGTTTGGATTTGTTTGGGTTTATTCGTTGGAGTTTTCTTGAGTTTGGGTTTGTTGGGTTTTTTCCTTGGAGTATTTCTTGAGTTTGGGTTTGTTTGGGTTTCTTGAAGCTTTCTTGAGTTTGGGTTTGTTTGGATTTCTTGGAGTTTTCTTTAGTTTGGATTTGTTTGAGTTTCTTCCTTGGAGTTTTCCTGAGTTTAGATTTGTCTGGGTTTCTTCCTTAGAGTTTTCTCGTGTTTGGGTTTGTTTGGGTTTATTTAAATACTACTTGGGACTACCACATTTTTGAATGGATTTCAAGTTTAAACCCATTACCGTCCCTATCCTCTAGGATACTTAGATAAGGTATGCAACAAATGCTGCATCATATAATTGACCCGAACGTTTTAGGGATACCATGGGATAGCTGATTATACAGATTGCTGGTAACATATAGACACCGCACAATTGCTCCTATCGTAGCGGTCGGACGAAATTTATAGTGGCTATCTGATTACCGACCACCAGGTTGTAGCCATTGAGCGCGTGTGTTCCTACGATACCCGGGGTAACTACGATAATATACGAGAGTTGGGGGCGAGAAGAATGGCGTCAGGGGAGGGGGGGGGGTCGTGTGGTTCGTCCGTCAGTACGGTCGATTACGGGGGCGAAGAAGCCGCGGCGATTACGCTAGAGGGCACATTCCAGTGGTGAAATTGTTAATGCGAATCGTACGCCCGTGCTCGCCTCAAAGTGGTCATCTCCCATCGTTCGCCTTCTCCCATTACTCGAGAGACCGAGAATCGTATAAGAGCCTTGCAAATATCTACGTATGTAGAAACGTATAACCGGCACAAGTCTGACTAGGTATAGTAGAGATTAGTCCAAAACTAATAGTGGTCAAACCAAAAATTGGTTTTTAGCCTTTTTTTTTATTCAAAATTCGCGCGCAGTTGTTTCTCGCAGTTGGCCATCTTGATTAGTTTGTCAACAAAAGCTGAGTCGTGTCCCTGAGTGCTCGTTCGAAATATTCGGAAAAATAGATTTTCTGGTGTTTATCTAACACGAGATTCAAAAGTGCTGTAAATTATTGAAACATTTAGGTAAGCAAAATTTGTTTTTTTAGTTTCGATTAAATTAGTAATTTTTATATAGTTTCGATTAAATTATTGATTTTAATATAATTTCGATTAAATTATTAATTTTAATATAATTTCGATTAAATTATATAATTTAATCGAATATTAATATATCTTAATCGATTAATTAATATAATTTCGATTAAATTAAATTCGATGTGTGGAAATAAAAATTAACATTTGTAAATTATTGTTGCTTGTTTGGGTTTGTTTTGCCCGTTGTTGAGGGGCGAAATCGGGTACGGGATGTTGGTACCTACATCCGGTTTTGGACAAGGGTAGAGGCAAAACCGGAAATACATACCTTTTATAAGTTGATTTATTTTTGTTACTTATAGTTAAGAGAAAAGTAACCTCTATACCAAATTATGTGATTTATCAACTAAGCCAAATGGTCATTATTAAAGTTGATTATTATTTTGAAAATCTTATATTTTATTTGAAATTTCCCTTAGTGTCTCGGCTTTACCCTACTTTTTCCTAATACTGGCAAATGTAGTCACTAAGAGAGCTAAAAGACTGGAACTGCTGAACGACATATATACATTTGGAACACTCACAATCCATTTCGATTGTGGGCTGTGGATAAGCTGATTCCATGATTAGGACATCGTAGGATGATTGTCTCATTTTCCATCCCTGTTCCGTCCCCTATATTCTTGTGGCAGTTTTCGGCATTTCGGTTCTTTAGGTCCCCTAGGTAGGTTCCTTGTCGTCTTCATCGTTAGAAACGTTTCGTCATCGTTCAAAATGGTTTTATGACCTTTCGAGACCAATTAACGATTGGGAAACCTGTCGACTGTCGGTTATGTTGATTTCGAAGAGTACTCGCTGATAACACGATGATAACAGGATGATAACGAGAAACTCTTTGGATTGTTTGCACTTGGATAAATCTGACTCGGGTTTGAATCATAATTCGATCCGTACATCCGAACCTCTCATCACGAAAGTTTCGATTTCATGGTCGATGCTTTGGAACACGATAAGCAGTCATGTAGTAGCGATTCACCGCAAGAGAAAGAAGAAAAAATGGAAACGCTAACGCAAATTGAAGACGAGTTGTAGGGTTGTATCATGAGACGAGTAATCGGTAAAAGTTAATGATCCGAGTAATTTCTGATTGAAGATTGTACGAAGATGATGGTAAGAGATTCCAGTGCAGTTTGCAGTTGTTCGTTTGAAGGTTTCGCAGATTAACCATGGAGGATCTTACGCAGAAGGGAATGAGGATAATTGTTGGATAGGAAGGTTGATGATTTCTCATTGGCTATGTGGATAGATTGGGTATAACGAAATGGAAGAGGAATCCAGGTTACGAGCTGACTTGGAAAATCCATTTGATCGTTCCATCAAACGAACAATCAGGACTCCATCGATTGATCGGTCTCGTTAGGAGGTTCCTACGTGATGCATGTTCCTTCATTCCTGGACGTATCTTCGCAGCCATTACAGCCAAGAAAAAAGTGGAAAAGAACTTCAAGATGGAAAAAAAAGAAGCGTGGAAAAAGTGGCCACGAGGCGAATGGCAGTGCGAAAGGATAGAGGAAGGATACGGAACGGTAGTCCACCAGCAAGGATTCGCGTACTCGCGAGTATTCCCGTAATTAAGTATCGCAGCTTCTCAGGCGCGTTCGAGATCTCTGGAGGAACTTGAAGAACAGAAAAAAAAAGTGGTGAGAGTGGAAGAGGGCGTGGGACGGGGGCGGAGGATTGTCGGTTGAGGCCAAGTTAAAAAGACACATCGAAATTACAGGATATGCACACGACAAGGACGGACAAAGGGAGGAGTGAGGAACAGGCAGAGGACAAATGAGAGAACGAAAAAAAAAGAAGAGGGAGAGGCAATGGTAGAAGGTTAGAAGATGACTGAAACAGAAGATACGTGGTTGAAGACTAGACGGCCCAGAGGAAGCCAGGGTTTGAGTGAACAAAAAAAAAGGAAAAAAGCTAAAGGCAGAGTTGGAAAGGTAGAGAAACGTCGAGATGAAGACAGAGAGCGAGATGGAAGAGAAGAAAGGCTGGGTTTGGTGAGAAAAAAACGAATGGGATAACGAAGCCAATAAATAATACAAAGGGAGAAAAAGAAACAAGAAAAAAAAACAGATCGCCTGCAACATTCTACCAAAATGTTAAATAGGTATCAATTTGCTATTGGCCAATGAGAGATTACGTAGGCGTGCCAACAATGTACTGGATTGGTCGAAGAACCGCCAGGGGCGTGTGAATAACCCAACGCAGGCCATTCGATTAAGCCACGGTTCGTCGAGCCAGTGGTGGGATAACCACCTGGGTTTCATGGAGCCAGAAGAGAGAGATAGAGAATTTGCCTTGCCCCGACTGCTCGTTTCCTACGAGCTGGTTCACTCTACCACGACGAAGCGAAGGCGCAGGGCCGTCACTCAGATTCCCGCCAGAAAGACGCGATTCTTTCCAATTCTTTGCTGTTCTTTTTGTTTGTTTTGATTGTTTTCCTTTTGACTTTCGGCTTCGTCAAAAATCGGTCTTCGTCACGGCAAATTGAGCTTCTCGTTAGAGCTGATCCGGGACATTATGACGACTAGTGACGACGTATGATGGATACATGTTGATAACGCGAGACACAGACTGAAAAGAACAACCTGCCGAGTCATTGCACGAAGTTGCGCGGTTTAGAAACGACCCGAAATATAGTTTGAGAGATAAAAGTGCTTATTCGAGTGTCGATCCATCAACGGGATATCATAAAATCGAAAAAAAAAATACGACAACGAACGTTGACGACCTTCAGTGAAGCGCAGTGACCACGAAATCCCTACCCCAATGTGTCATCCATCAGCGAGTTGTTGCCAAGTCGGCCATTTTCATTGTGCGTGCGTATAGTTCGTCAAAAGAACCGGAAATTCATCAGTGAAGTTGACCAAATCCTTGAAGATCCAATGGAGAACATCTCTAAAGCTTGGTAGCTTTTCCAAAAGACTGAGTTGGAAAAAAGGTCCGAATGTGTCGTGAGAATGAACTGGACAAAGTGTTAGAAGTATAATTCCAGGCTAATAGAGTTTAGAACGGTTGGTTTGAACGTTTAGGCTAATGGAAATGATTGATCAAAAGACTGTGCGGAATTTTGGATAATCAAGAGGGCATCAAAAACGACTTTAAAAGAGGTTTAAAGCGCAGTCGGTTACTGCTCGGTTGCTGCTCAATGAGGAGTCTCTCGAAACTTTGAGCCAATTAGACCAGAGCCGGCAAACCGATCATCCAAATGATAGTGTAGAGTGAGAAAGAGAGAGGGCGAGAAATCGTGCACGAGGAAGGTAGCGTATGGCATATACGGTCGTATACATGTATTTATTTCCACCACATACGGTGGGGCCCTTACCTGGAAAAGCTACGGTAAACGTTTATGGTCCATAAAATGGCCGACGAAAAACGATCGACGCATCATCATTGGCGAGATCGGGACAACAGGGATACCTGAACGATCGTAAGAAGCTGCTCCCGGCGGTATTGGGACTCGTACTCGCGGCTCCCTAATTTTAAAATTATTATCCGTGTACGAAAAGAGGGTTACCCACTACTGGTAAACCGAAAGTACTTTCCAACCGTTGGCCGTAGGATACATATTATAACTCGACTTCAGGAACTCGATACTGACGATTACACGTCAGCCATTGTCGAAATACGTCCCAGCGTATTGAGGTTCTCCGGGTGAATCAGATGTTCGAAAATTGTAGGCAAAATCAACGTGGTCAAAGATTTCAGGTCTAAAGCAAACCAGCAGTTGAGTAATCTGGATTAAATCGTTTATAGAGTCCGAAGTGGTCACTTGAGTTAGCGTTTGAAGAGGTAGTTATCGATGTATCGGTGTGTCGAAATACGTGCTTCAATGACAGTTGACCGAGTAAATTCGTTGAGTACAAACAATCATCGGTAGTCGATCCAAACCAGCTGGCAAAGTTGGTAGTTTGTTCCAGTTAGAAGAAAAGCAGACATTTGGATATTAACAATGTCGGATCACGGTGGTGACAGTGACATAGATCCATCCGAAGAAATCAACGTAGACGATCTTGATTCGCGAAGCTGCAGTCCTCGTAATTACATTGACGGGTCCTCTACGAATAAGAATCACAACAGGAACGAAGCACAGTCGGAATCTTCGAATTCACCACCACCCAATGGACACACAAAGGAACATTTGCAAAACGAGGTTTCACCGCGCAGTCATCCGTTCAGTATAAGCCGGCTATTAGGCGAGAGCCGAAGTAATCAAACCAACAATCCCAAAAGTCCGACCCAATCGGACGATCCTGATAGCGACAAAGAGAGAAGAACTTCCTGGAATTGGGATGATGGTAACAACAGAAATTCGAACATCGATGATGGCAGGAGATCGTGGGGTGTCGAACTGGAAGAAAAAATGTCGGAGAAAGATGACGACGACACGGGTAGTACACCGGAAATTCATACGAACAGTTCTATCATGCATCCGGCTGATCTACTCGCACCCTTCCGGCTATTTCCCGGCGGATCCGGATTGATCTACACCGGTGGTGGCGTCATCAGAGTTCCGGCGCATAGACCACCCGGCACCAATGGTAGTCCCGGTGGTGGACTTCCGGCTCAAGGTATCCTACCACCCTGGAGTCTTCAGGCACTCCAGCATAGTCAACAGCAAGCGGCGGCCGCTGGCCTCCACAGAGCTAGTCTTCTTGCCAATCTCGCTGCTCATCCACTTCAGGCTCATCCACATCTTAAAGATCGTCTGGCAGGTTCGTTATTTACCGTTCTTTATTTATGGGACAAACAACATCTGCGTTGGGTTAAAATCCTTATCTAGGCTGGTAATAGTACACCAAATCGTTGTTGAATATTGATCTAAGCAAAATGACAGCGAATCCCAATGATTGGACTACTAACGGATATATTCGGGACTCTGATGGATTATTGAAGTGCACTTGCGTCGTATGCGTCAGATGAGACTTTCTTTGTATGGTGGTTTGAAAAACTATGGAGTTTGTTGGGGTGTTGGTCGGTTTAGTTTCGTATGATGAAGATCTATTGAAAAAAATAGGAAAATGGAAATGGGAAATGGGAAAAATAGGAAAATGGGAATAGGAAATGGAAAAAAATGGGAGAATAGAAATGGGAAATGGAAAACAAATGGGAAAATGGAAAACGGAAATGGGTTTGTTTGGGTTAGGAAAATGGAAATAGGAAAAAATAGGAAAACCTCAAAAAAGGAAATGGAAAAAAAGGAAAACCTGAAAATATAAAAAATGGGAAAACCTGAAAATACAAAATGAAAAAATAGGGAAATCTTGAAAATAGGAAATGGAAAAAAATAGGAAAACCTTTAAATATGAAAAATGGGAAAACCTGCACACTGAAAACCTGCACAGTAGGAAAACCTAAAATTACAAAATGAAAAAATACGGAAACCTGAAAATAGAAAATGGAAAAAATACGAAATCCCGAAAATAGGAAAAAAATAGGAAAACCGACCCACTGATGATAGAGGTCACAGGGATTTCGTGAGGAGGCTACAGGTCACACGCATTCGTCATGCGAATGGAAAAAATCAAACGGGAAATATAAGGGTACCGACACATACAGGTTGTGTTAGGTTTGCAATTAGCCTACGTTCAAAAGACGACGAAGTACAGGAGTTATCGAGCCCTAGGCAGGCTTTTCTCGGTGGTATATTCTTAGTAACGTATAGCGAGACTCCTTTTATTTCTCGTGCACTTATTACGAAGCCTGAAATTATCCATCGTTGGGCGTGAGTGAAAAGGATTCGTTACTCGGAAGGGTGCCAGTTATAATGTTATTTCTCTTTGCTGTTGCGACTTGATGATCATCTTGCAGTTTTTCTTCCAGCAGGAACTCTTGATCCGTCGATCTTCTTCGATGGGGAGTTATGTGCGTTATATTTGCGCGGAGAGTAAAAATCCATTACAGGCTAGCCTGTGATGGGGCACGCTACTTCACGCGATCAAAGAAATACGAGTTAAACCGTACATGAAGAAACCAATGTTTTTATCCGTTATCCTTTTTTGCCATTGAGCTTCCCTCGAAGCTAGCCTGTGACGCGACACACCCGGCTTATTAGGTCCAATAACAGTTTTCGATTAGTCGCAATTTGAACACACATATATTTTCTACCTTCCTCATCATCATCCTCATCCATTGGAACGTCTAATTCCTACTTTCATGATTGAATCGCTCGAAATATTCTTCATCCACTGAAGCAACCTGTAGCTATGAGATTCCTTGCGTTTCTTCAATGAACAATCCTAATCACGTGTAATCTAACGCTTGCCGATGAGAACTCATAACCGAGCTAAGAAACTTTCCGAGAACTTGTCGAGAATCAATTATCCACGAAAACGTATATTCCGTTTGGATCGCACCTTCTTTTTTTCCAACGAGAATCCTACCGACCGTCCAACCGTTCACTCATCACCACCATCATCACGACCACCATCACCAACAACAGTTATATATTTTTCTCTTCAATGAGCTTTCGCAATTATTCTCAATAAAATCGCACGCTCCTGTTTACGATCCCATCAGACTCCAGCACTGAGTTCCGATCTGGAAAAACGTGTGATAAAAGAAAGCTAAAGTGGCGAGAAGGAGAAATTATCGAATTGCGATGATTATTGGTTTTTTTTTTTGGGACCCCTGGTAGGTTTACTGGTTTGATAACTTGGCTTGGTTTTCTCGGGAGATAATCGTTGGTTATTATCTTTTTTTTTTATCGACTCAGCTGCGTCAATTTGCGTAATCACTAATTTGTTAATTACGCAGCGAAGAATTTATTTGTCATTCTCGAGAGCGTGTCGTGTCATTGGAGGTGTGTGATAAGAAATAATCGGACCCCTCGTTCTCCGCGTCACAATTAAATTGAATGTTTGGGTTTGTATTATCGTAAGCCAATTATCGAAATACCTTGGCTTGATCGATAAGGGTAACTAGTTGCCTGGAGGAAATGAAAAATTGTGGAAAAAGAGAAACCCCAATGGAAGGCTTTGAAAAAAGGAACTATTCTGTACTTCAAATGTAGGATAGAAATATAACGGGCTAAAAAAAATTGTTCATTTACAGTCGGTGGATTTGTTTGGGTTTGTTTGGATTTATTTGGGTTTGTTTGGATTTATTTAGATTTGTTTGGATTTATTTGGGTTTGTTTGGATTTATTTGGGTTTGTTTGGGTTTGCTTTGGGTTTGCTTGGGTTTGCTTTGGATACGGTTAACTAGTAGCATATAAAAAACGAAAAACCGTAAAAAAAGGAAACCCCAATGGAAGGCTTTGAAAAAACGAACGATTCTGTTCTTGAAATGTAGGATAGAAATATAACGGGCCAAAAAGTAATTGTTTATTTACAGTCGGTGGGTTTGTTTGGATTTGTTTGGATTTATTTGGGTTTGTTTGGATTTATTTGGATTTATTTGGATTTGTTTGGATTTATTTGGATTTGTTCGGATTTATTTGGATTTCTTTGGATTTATTTGGGTTTGTTTCGATTTATTTGGGTTTGTTTGGGTTTGTTTTGGATACGGCTAACTAGTAACCTACAGAAAACGAAAAACCGTAAAAAAAAAAGAGAAACTCCAATGGAAGGCTTTGAAAAGACGATTCCATACTTCAAATATCGAATAGGAATACAAAGGGCAAACAATTATTTTTTCATTTACAGTCTGTGGGTTTGTTTGGGTTTGTTTAGGATCCGGCTAACTACCAACCCATAGAAAAGCAAAAACCGTAAAAAAACAAACCCCAATGGACGTCTTTGAAGACAAACAATTCCGTACTTCAAACATCGTCTAAAAACACGTCGAGAAAAAAAAAATTAATTGTTCATTGTACAGTCTGTGTGTGAAGTCAATGACACAGGAGTCATCGACTCAGGCTTCCAATACCAATATTACAACCGTTGACCAAGTAACGTTGAGCAATCATTTCTATCAACTGTAACTCAAACGTGGAGAAAAACCTTTCGCTCTAACCACCATGAACGATTGTGCAATCAACATCAATACCCCTCCCCCCTCCCCTCTCCCCTCTCCCATTAACAATTCCACCGCGGTGACCAACTAATTCGCGTTTCCTAAGCTCCCTCGATTTCCCTTTTCATAATCCAATAATCCCACTGAATACGTGAAACTTGACGATGTCCGTAAGTAGCCTCGATTACAGTAACCCCAAATGATTGATTTCTGAAATTGATTTCTTTTGAAAAGTCCAATTCGATCGTTACAGCTGATCCAAAAGTTGACAGGAATGGATGAGAAAATTGATTAAATACTGAAAATTCCTGATGCAACATTTTGCTGAGTTTAAACGTGGCTGACCATAAAATTGCACTTTTCGAACAATCAGGCGTTCAATTTACGAGAAAATTATTTATTTCTATTAACCTTTTGCGGGTTCTGTAAAAGCTGGTGAAGAGTGATGAGAAAAGGAGGAGGGCAAAGGGGAGGGGAATGTGTAAAAGGAGTGGGCAATTTCTCAACATTTACCATCATGTGTAGTGCCTCTACAGTTGGAGCTCGTTTGAGGCTAATACATAGGGTTTCGCGTCAGGAGTTTATTTCCGGTAGCAGATGGCGACGTGTGTGTGTGTGTGTGTGCTCTTTCGCTGTAACTGGGTTTACTCGAGTCTACAATTTATAATATTGCCTATAAACGTCGTACATCATTTCTTCCCGCCACGTTATTACGACCTTCTCTCCCACCTTTACCTCTAAAATGACATTCTAATAGACCTACCAGGTTTCACGTTTTTTTTTTTTTTTTTTTTTTTTTTTTTTTTTTTTTTTTTTTTTTTTTTTTTTTTTTTTTTTTTTTTTTTTTTTTTTTTTTTTTTTTTTTTTCGAATCAATTGACGTTGGAACGACGGTAAACCACTGTGGACGTCACTTTGGCCAGTTCTTCACTTATACACTTTCCGACGTAACACGACAGGCTATCTGCCTCTTAATCATCGTGATCGACAATTTTCTATCTACTGGTTTTTTTTCTTTTTTTTTTATTTTTTCTTCTTTTTTTTTCTTTTTTAATTTTTTTTTCTATTTTAATTTTTTTTTTTTTTTTTTTTTTTTTATTTTTTTTTTTTTTTTTTTTTTTTTTTTTTTTTTTTTT
>JAPYZJ010005632.1:0-11270 GCA_030522765.1 Ophioninae sp. B BG-2022a
TAAATACTCATACGAACGAATTTTTTATAACAGCGCCTGAACTATTTTCATAGCAATTTTTTCATATGAAGGTGTAAAAAAATGAACTTAGGAAGTATGGCATATTTTTTATTCATTTTTATCTTTTTTTTAGATATGTCACTTGGTTATAGGACGTGGGGCAATTTTGATCCATCTTCTTACGATACTTGGAGAATTCTACTGAAGATAAATTCTGGTAGCGAGGCAAACTGTTAAACTTTTTTTAGTGATAAATACACAATTGTACCACTCTTTCACCCTGTCATTCTACGCCGATCTCGTCCATTTGAGAATACGTCTAAAATCACATTTATCGAAGATAATCGACAATTAGAATATAAATATTGCTCATACTCAAGAGTTTAAAAAAAGATGGTAGAAAATCTTATGATTTCTACCATCTTTTTGCTTTGCTTTTCAAATTGCAATTTGCTTTTCAAATTTGCCTTTCAAATTTTTGATTGCTTTTTTCAAATTGCATTTCTAGCAACCGCAATGACCGATGATCGTCACCGAGAACACAGATCTGTAGCGGATTTGTAGAAGCAATGCATATACAAACTTTCATCGCTCTTCTGTACAGCGAGTCTATGCTCCGAACAATACGACACTCGTTTTTTCGGGGTTTTTGGCAGGACAAAGTGAAGTAGCGTTTTTTGTACGTCACGGGCATAGCGAATTTTTTATGTGCACAGACACAAGCGCGTTCAGCGGTCGTCATCTATTCCGTCTCGACTCTTCCTCGCAGTAAGTATGAAGCATCGAGGCCGAATTTGCGGGTGTTGTGCCATTTAACGATGGTGGTTCCTAACTAAAAACTACAACATTTGCACTATTGACGTAACGAGAGTAACATTTTTAGTGGTTCAAAAACAAAAATACTCAGAAGATATTATACTTCCAAAAAGCACCAGACAAAAAATGATTTTTCCGAACCATGGCGGTAGATGACGGCCTTAAAGGGTGTACAAAGCCCATCATGTTGTGGAGACGAGTTTTCCCAGCGAATATATGTTTCTGGGAGGTTTCATAGCTAAAATAGTTATTCGTATACATTTTTGTATACCGAGGTATAAGACACGCTAGCGTACGACTCTAGAATTCCGAGGAAAAGAGAATAACGAGGCACTTGCTGTACAAGAGGGCACCATTTCGCTCTCACAACCGGAAACAACCAAGGAATTCGTACATTGCCAGTGCATACAGCCACTTTCGTTAACACGAAGCGTCCTCTCGACATTCTCTGTTTCCTTTTCCCCTTTTTCGCCTTACACATCTACGCCCCAGAGCACCTTACGTGTTGTCACCCGCGCTCCAAAGACGAGTAATTCGTTTTTCGCTTGCGAAGACATCATTCGTTTGGCGCACCCGGCCGATCCAACACTGCTCGACGTATACTGGATGACTTTTATAATGTGCACATACTTTTTTTCAAGGGTCTTGCATGAAAATTTTGGGTTGAAAAAATGTAACTCTTAATAGTTTTTCAAGCACTCTTCGAAAAAAATGTGGCAGATATTTGTCTTGAATAATGTGGGTCAGAGAGAATACGGGATTCTGAAAAAAAAAACGAAAAATCCATTTCGTGCAAATGAGAATGAAGCGTTTTGAATTCCGAATACGAAAAACCCCCGAAAACCTTAAATTGTGCCAGCCATCATGGTAAAAAAAGTTATTAATCATACGACTTAAAGTAGATAGTTCAGGATAAAAGTAGTAAAACAAACGATTTAAGCCAGACGCAAATTTGCTATAGGATGTGCTAGTCAGACGTCACAGCTGCAACTTCCGGTTGCAGCTTGTGACTTTGGCTGTCACAAGAAGTTGATCGCGATTCCTATGTCTCGTAGATAAACTAAGAGATCTGAATTGAAATGATCTGAATTGACAATGATTTAGAATATTATTTGCAGAGTATTGAACCTCCAACATTTCCGAAATTGACAATATTCTCTGCAATGGCCTCGAATGTTGACACGTTCAGATCCCTTAGTTCATCCGCGGGTGATGGGAATCTCATTTAACTTTTCGTGACAGCTGAATACTCAGGAGTTACAGCTGTGAGATTAGCGCATCCTATAGCGAAATCGCGTCTGACTTAAATCGTTCATTTTACTACTTCTATCCTGAACCCTTCAAGTCGATTGTTCAATAATTGTTTTCATCATGATGGCTGGCAAAATTTAAGATTTTCGGGGCTTTTTCCTATTCGGAATTCAAAAAACTTCATTCTCTCAGGCTCGGGCTGGATTTTTCGTTATTTCAAGATGCCTTATTTTCTCTGACATACATTATTCAAGATAAAAATCTGCCGTATTTTTTTCAAATAGAGCATAAAAACCCCTTCAGAATCATATTTTTTCAGTCCCAACATTTTTGTGCAAGACCCTTAAAAAAGCATGATCACCTTATAAAAGTCACCCTGTATATACCTAATGTCAACACTAAAGGAAAAAAGAGGATCTTAATTTAACATTAAAATTATCACAGCATTTTGTTTTATTTTTATTTTGTTTACTTTCTTCATACATTTTTATTTGGAAGGAATATGGAAAAATAGTTTTAACGAATCGTTTCGATGAGAAGGAAACTGTAAAGTATACTAAAATGTAACTATAGCAGATTATTTTATCATAATCTCATACAAATGCACGTATTGGATAAAAATCCCGTATCTCCTCAGGATTATGATGAAATTAAATATCTATTTTATTATATTTTAACCCTCAATCAAAATTGAATCAAAGTTCGCGTCGAATCTTGTTATCTTTCCGTAATCAGTAAGGAAACTGTTTCTCATTAGCACATAGGGATATTTTCTATAGATACATAAATGGATATTATGTACATGTCATGTACTCGTATTATAAATTAATCCGTACCGAAAATTCACAGGGTATCCATCATAATACTATGGGCTTTGCCATACTAGGAACCTATCGGGAATAACCCTATCAGACCTAAATCGTTTGTTGCATTGGAAAAACTAATATAATGTTGTACTTTTTTACTCGGTGATAGGTAAAATAAAAACAAAAAACATGAGTGCATTGAATATTTATTGTATTTGTGACATATGAATCTTAAAAAAATGATACTTTACTTCATTCCACTTATTTATTTATCGAGTAATGCCAGCGCATATTCTTGGACAATGATAATGCGAGCGCCAGTAATGTCAGCGCATATTCTTGGGCCATTCCATTTTGTCGCCATTTATATAATTACTCATTTCTGCTGAATACTTCTAACCGAAAAAAATATTTCGTCGGGAGATTTCGATGATATTATCCATGCGTGGACGTTACCCGACTTTGCAGGATACGAAAATAGGCTCCGCAGGTATCTATCGCCGCACCACCTCGCGTGATTATTTAGCATTAGTGTTGGTAATCAGCTGTTCAGCCGTATTGACGCATGCGGTGACAAAATGAGTTTAAACAAGAATAAAAAAGCGTGCAACCAGAGTTCTTGTGACGTGGATTGCAAAAGCAAGTAGGGAAGTGATACGGAGCAAGTAAAGCAAGTAAAAAGTGGATCGTTGCAGTTCGTCGTTTGACGTGAGTGACAGAATGAACATTATTGTTTTTACAACTTTGAGGCATTTTTAACAAACAAATTGTACACTTTAGTGTTAATATCAGTTATTTATGAATGTGTATGGTGTGACATAGGTTTTAAATAACAAACACAATTATGTTTTTTATATCTGATAAGAAACCTTGGAACCCAACGAAATATTCAAAAATGTGCAGTAAACATTTTGTCGGAGGATAGAAATCAGATAATCCATGTAATTTAGCCTACAACCCGACGATTTTTCGGCCAGTTTACAAGAAAAATTCCGTCTTGGAAACAGATCGAGCGATCCGATTGAATGGCAGAAACGATAGAAAACAGTTGGAAAAGAATGATAATTCTGCTGCGTTCAAAGGTAACAATATTTTTAAACTAAAACATAAAATTATTAAAAAATTCAAATACATGAAATATCTGTAAAATTTTTGGATTCGTACAACATTAACGTTATTGCATCGAAGAAGGATTCTCAAACGAGCAAACAACTGACGAGGGAAATTGGAAATTAAACGGAACCTTCAGATTATGGTGATTTTTAGTCGTCTGACAATTGCGTTTCTAATATGTTTTGCTCGATGGATCACACAACCAATGAATCAGCGACGCAGTGCAAACTTTTTCTTGAACCTTGTTAAGCTGAAACGAATAAGAGGATTCTGATCAACGAAAGCAAATCAAGTGACGCGACGATTAAATTTGCTTTCTATGGTTATGGTAACCTTAAAATGACGATAATGCAATGAAAGAGTTTAGTGGCGTTTCTTTTAATTTTATCAACATTTTATTAAAATTCGTTAAACCAAAAGCAGTTGGCCAACCAGATTTTTATAAAACTTTAAATGCGGAAAATCGTTTGTTATTGTTTTTTACAAAAATGAAAACTGGCGACCATTTTTCTTTTCTGCCCAGGTTGTTTAAGATTTGTGATTCGACTGCGAGCACCATTTTTTATGATACTTTGGAAACAATTTACGAAACTGTTAAGACATGGATATTTTGGCCGCGTAAAGAAGCAATTAAAAAAACAATGCCACAATCCTTCAAAAACTATCCAAACACTCGTGCAATCATAGATTGCACATAAATATTCTGTGAAAACTCTCCTACGGTCGAAAAGCAAGTTTCGATGTATTCAAGCTATAAATGTCACCACACGGTGAAGTACTTAATAGCTATCAGTCCGTCTGGTTTAAATACTCTTTTATCGAAAAGCTTGAGTGGAAAACAAACCGACAGTTTCATAACCAATCAAAGTGGGTTTTTGGATTTGATTGAGCCGGAACATTTTATTCTTGCAGATAAAGGTTTCCCAAAAATAAAGTCTGAATTAAATCAACGAAAGTGTACGTTAGTAATGCCACCCTATGCTTTCGACCCCCAATTTAAGCGAGAGGAAGTTCTTGAAGGATACGCGATAGCTTCTGTTCGTATACATGTAGAACGAGCTATTCAACGAATAAAACTTTGCGAGATATAGAATAAAATCGGTTCTGAAATCGTGAAACACATTGACAAAATCATGCACGTTGCGTGTGTTTTTGCAAACAATAGAAAACCACTAATTGCTAATAAATAATTGTATTTTTAAGTTTCATAAATCACATGCAACATTTCTTTACATTTTTCAAGCAAAATTTTTAAAACTATATGTTGCTAGCTTCAATTCAAATGAAAATAAAAATTTAAAATTGAACAAATTTAACAGCGCGTCGTTATTTCATGCCATAACGATATTTAAAAAAATGCAAACATCTGTATTATTAAGAAAGTCGTCTTTGTATTAAAACGTCCACTCTTGATCTAAAAAGAAGGGAAATTAAAGTTCACAGTTTTCAATTTCGGTCAACAAGTTCTCAGAATAAAAATTTTCCACTTTTGGAATAAGGTTTGCCAAAAAGTCATCATCCTTGTAAATTCGCAAAACTACTTTGTCGGCCTTTGACAAAACTAAAAAATTGCAGACTTTCATATTTAGAAGATACAAACTAAATTGAACTTGAGTGTAATATTTGTTTGATTTTTGCAGCTCTAGTTTTTTGTTTACATTGAACTGTAAGTATGGTATAAGAGTCTGCAATTTTTCATGAACAACAATTCGACTGTCTTTACAATTAAATGGACCCTTGATTTCAAGCAGTTCCCACTCCCCGTCTTTGCAAATAACACCATCAGGGCTGCAACCCAAGAAAGGTTGTTTCAGGCAAATAACCAACCCTACTTGATGCACTATAAGGTTTTCTGAACTCTGAAAAAACTTTCCGGCATCATCCTCCAAATCTGACCCATACTGCATTTCTTTCGATACAAATCCACTATACTTTGTGTTTTGAAACTTTTTGCCAAAGTGTCAAAACTTTTTTGTCGTGTTTTGATTCGATGAACTCTATCACTTACAGTTACCCTAACAAATCGCTCCTTGTGCCAAATGATTGAACTAGACTGACTTTTCGAATCGACACAAATTTTCTCCCACTTGTCTGGAATGACAGCTACATTTTCAGTATAAAATTTTTTGAAATCAGCAGGACATTTAACCGCGCGCAATTTTAATTTACGAACTGAATTATCCGAAAAATTAGAGATTGCTTTGTACGAATGATACTCATCTCTGAGAGTACGATGTACTTGTAGATTGTATAACTTCTCTACACAGGATTTTAACAATGGCTCTAAAATGACAGCAGATTTTTCCGCAACCTGGGATTGAACTTCTATCTCTGCTTTAAGCATATCAACAAAATCGGTCGATTGGGACATATGAAGTTCATATTTGAGAACATTTTGAACGTCGGAAAATCTGTAGGCTTTTTTTCTTGGATCGGAGTTTGATGAAAAGAACGACTCGACTACAACCTCTTTTCTGTATTTTTCTAACTGTGCTTCAGAAGTTCGATTGAAAGTCATAGGAAGGTCAGTCTTCGAAGTGGTGTATCTTGATTCAAGAATAAGCAGAGAGCGGCCGCATGCTTATAATATCCCAAGCCAGCCTTACATGTGCAAAAACATTCAACCACCCATCTGCGATCAGTAACCTATTATAACAAAAATCAAAACAACCAAAAACTATAATACACCGTACATAAAGAAAGTTGATGTATAATGCGAAATTATCAAAAATTACCTCAACAAATGGTTTGTTGAACTTGATATTTTTTTTAGAACTAAAAGCACCGGGTATTTGTCGCAAAACAGTTCCTTACAACTTGCTAGTGCAATTTGGATCAGATTGTTCTGACACTTTGCTGACATGCTTACTTTCCAATAACTTAAAGCCTTTTTTCAAAGTTTGTGGGCGAAAAGTTGACAAATCCACACTTTCAAAACCACAAGTTATAATAATTGATATGGTTTTTGGTTTAAAAATGACGAGAACGTGTAAAATTCATTAATTGAAAACAGTTGTTCTTACATGGTAACTAGTTCTTCATATTCAAAACAGAACCAACACTATTGACAAAAAATTCCTCTAGGTGGCGTGTCAATAGATACCTGCGGAGCTTATAGATCGGTTTTCATTTTCCAGATATTTCCTGCGATATAAAAAGATTTTATAAAGTGATTGGTACAGAATACTTTTCGACCTTGTAGTATGCATACATTGCTTAAAAATACAACATCATCTGGGGTGGTAGTAGTAGCGCTGTTTTCGAAAATTAATTTTTTGACTATTATTTTCTCGTCTTTCATCACCTTTTCTTAAAATTGGAACTTCGGGAGTATTTCCCTTGGTCGCTCAAGGAACTTATCCTTTTCATGATCTCTACGACCAAATCGAGCCAGAGGCCTATTTGGAGTTCTCATAGAACGTTTTATTTCTTCATGGTCATTTTCGAATGTGAAGCAATTTATTTTGCTCAAGCTGCATCCGAAATTATCAACGTCGTCTACTATATGGCAAATATTGTGCATATTTATTACTTGAGCTTGTTCGCCATATAAAGTTGGAAGTAATATCACAAATATGTCCAAGTACCGTCTTGCGTTTTCTTTGTAACGCAAAGTTACAAAGTCTGCATTACATAAAATCCGGAAGCTAGTATGAAGTAGTAGAAAATGTTAGCAGAATTTCGCCGATATCACATCTTTTAGGACAATTGGGCTACAATGTAGAAAAAAATCAGAATTCTGGAGCTTTCTATTCCAACAGACAATCTATTGTTCTCGTTGCATTGAAACTCTAGTGGAGTTGCGTGAATAATTTTGCGTTGAAACTCTAGGGGAGTTTACGGTTTTTAAAAAGACATTCTGTGTGAAAGCATTAATCTATATCTCAAGCTCGACCGCACTTCTAGCGGACCAGTCAATAAAAATGCTAATATTTTATTGGTAACTCTGAGACATGTCAAATGCATGTAATCTAGTGAAAAAATGGTTGTCATATCTATCCCGGGATATATCGATTCCAATGGCGAGTTACCAGTATGATGATCCAGGTGCTGCCTTTCTCGAAAAGATCTGTCAGTTGGTTTTGGATGATCGATACGAGTATATACTATTTGCGTTTTGTTTCTTTTTGTAACTAACCGCCTTTCCATTAATGGTACATTGTTGACAAGCGTTATAGCCACCATGTTTATTCGTTCCCTTACAAAATAACCGAGCCTGTGTATCTGCGACAAAAGCTTTTACGTGTACTTTAAATACTTTTTCATTTTGTGTGAAACCATATTCTTGCAAATAATGTATATTCCTTATGAAATATTAAAAATAATCATCCAATATTTTTGGTTTATCGACGCCACTGTAAATGACAGAGCAATTATGAACGGCTTATACACATCAGGTTTATAGAAGATGTTACATAGGATTGGCCAAAACCACCTTTTTCGGATTTTGATAGTGGCATAGCCAGTGGCGTAACTAGGTGGGGTCCAAGGGGGCCGGGCCCTTCCCAGAGGCCTGCGTGTACCCCCCAGGATTTCTCGGGGGGTACACACAAAATATTAAAGGAGACACTAGTTACGTTCAATATTGTTATCTGCCCCTATTAAGGCCACCGAAATCATGAACGTAGTAAAATAGTGTTAATACTTCGGAATATAGACGTCGAAATATTTAAAAAGGTCATATTTTATCATGGCGAACTTCGAAACGCCATAAATTATGGAATTAATGTAAAGTGTTGGCCTCCCCCGACGGAATATTATTCAATATAATAGAATAAACAAGTTCAAAGCAAAAATATGTTTCACGCAGTTTCCCAAAAGGTCCTCAATTGCATAATTAATGGAATTATATACAACGAAGCTATCGTTCGATATCCCTTTATGTAAAGTATCATGATACGGATACAGCGTTACACGTATTCACGGCGGAACGAGAGAGATAGGTACTAGAATGCAACAGATTCAACCTCGCATATGTGTGATCGGAATATAATAGTTTTCGAGATTTGTTTAGTTTAGCAAATTCATCAAAAGTACCCAATTTCGAGCCTTTATAACAAAATAGTAAAAACCGACAAATTTGTTATATGTGTAAATAATTTAGTAATGAAGCCTAATGACCTACAAAATATTCAAAAATTCGTAATAAACAATTACCATAACATTTTATAATTTTTTAAATCATTTTATAATTTTTCAAATAAGTTTTACAATACTTCCCTAAAGATGCTCCTTACTTTTAAAAAACACTGTCACACTGAGCGTACAGATTACCAATAAAACTTCCTCCTCGGAAATTATTAACTTTCACTCATAAATATGGAGGGCTTATTATGTTGGATTTTAGCTCTGCTACAAAGTTCTGTCGAACATATGTCGACAAACCCAAATTCTGTATATAGATCAGACGGGCACTGGACCCCCAAGATTTTTTTTCAATTTACGCCAATGGGCATCCCGTCAATATTAACTAATAAATTGATGTCCCCATTATAAAAATATCTCGAAATTCTTAAATCCAATTTATCCCAAACTGTCCAACTGGTTGGGATGAAATTCATTGTGTGTATGCAGGACGCATGCTCTACAAGGAACATGCTCGGCATTTTCCAAAATTTTGAAAAAAATTGTACAGATTGTGGTTATCATCGGAGAAATTGCGAGCTACAATACATTGTATTGTAATTTCAGAAATTTACTGACAATGGAGATCTGATCATCTGAAGCGGTGAAGAGTACGCATTTTTAGCTTTGTTTCATCTACTTTGATGAACAGATCGTGGAAAAATTATATTTCGAAATTTTTCATATAAATGAGACGAAAATGTACCACCAAAGCTCAAATTTGTATGGACCGTTAAGAAAATTCAGTTCAGCGATTTTCTCACTGGCGTTGCAGCGGCTTGCATTGTCCGTTATTATCGACTGTGCTCGCATCCTTCCAACTCAGGTAGCTAAGCGTACCATTGGTATGGCGTATCACAAATGTGGAGTATGCCGCAACCCGCACAGTACCGGTACCGGTACAGTGACGGTGTACCTCCTCGGTAGCGGCAAATGTACTGCGGTGCATTTGCCGCTACTGTGGAGGTACACCGTCACTGGCAAATGTACTGTTAGAAAAGTGAAATCTATTCCTTTTTCGACCAGGAAGAATTTTTAAGGGCGTAATGCATACATCTTTTGAATAATTAAAGAGTAAAGTATGAATTAGGCATTCATTATGGTTAGTATGTGGATAATTATTAGGCAGTCACAACACATCGAATGAAAAGTGCGTTTCCATGTTCGCGCGGGCGCGTGTCTCCTCGCCCGTGGCATATACAGGGTGACGCACCAATTGTTGCCACCTTGAATATCTCTGTAATTATCGACGGAACAAAAAAATGTTTGACACAAAAGTTTTACCGTACGAGAGGGGTCATCAAATACGACCATTCTTTTTTATCTCAGCGGAGGTGTGTCGCACAGTAAAGGTCACCTCCACTTTTTTAAATGGGATGAGACATTTTTTGTAACTATCTTGTAGAACATCGAAAACTGCATAAAAAAATAAAGGGGTCGAAGTCCTTTAAGGTCATTGCAGGTCAAAAGTGACATTAACTTTATATTTATGTAAAATTACCTTTATTTGCGGTAGATGTTCAAAGTGATTGCCATTGGAATCAATGCAGTACTGCAATCTCCTCATCACGAACTTCTTATCACTTTTGCACTAAACATCGAAGTCTTGATATGCGTATACTTCTACAAGCTCGTTGGTTCTCTCATGAAAATGCTGAAGTCCAAACAGTCTTACAATCCGTTTAGCGAGTATTTTGTTCAAGATTACTTCATCCGAATCGAGTTCCAGCATCGCGGAAGTCCGCACGCGCATATTTTGCTCTGGCTAAACAATGACCCACATGAGACTGTGTCGGAGAATATGCCAAAAACGATTGATTTCGTGGAAAAATTACGTTCGTTTTCCCGAGAAGATATGCCTAGCGATTCTGTCTACGCCAACCAGATCCACAAACACACATTCACATGCACTACGCGAGGTGAGGAGACTAGCAGATTCGGGATACCGTACTGGTCAGTGTCAACCACCTGTGTATTAGTTCCGATGCCTCAATCTGATCGACGCCGCCAAACGCTTCAGAAGAAGGCCAACGAGCTGCGTACCTCTCTCGGCGAACGTCGATACGCAAGCATGGATGAGTTTCTTAATGCCAATGGTTTGACTTATGCTTCGTACCTCGACATTGTGCGTTCATCGTTGCGCAGACCGACTCTGTTGTT
>JAPYZJ010005633.1:0-11523 GCA_030522765.1 Ophioninae sp. B BG-2022a
ATTTTTTGACAGGTCGGAAGCAACAGCTGTAATCTCGAATGTTTCGTTTATTTGATGATTTATTATCGTCTCGTGGTTTATGACATTCGTTGATAAGGTTTTGTGTTTTATGGCAGTGTGCTAAAGCCATAAAAAAAGTGATGTCGAGGCTTCGAGGCCGAATCGCGAGCGTGGCGCCATCCGTCGGTAGTGACTCGCAGCTCAAAACTGCACAATCGTTACTACCAACGTATCGAAGGGCCGCGTCGAAAGTTTCCAGCGTGTTCATCATTCCCTTAATCACTGCTCATCACATCGAATCGATCGTGTCGAATTGATTCAGTTTTTTTTTTCTTACGGAAAAGTGGCTTACAACGTGAGCGAGCCTACCGTTTGGAAAAATGGACCGATTCATACATTCGCGGTTGAAGTGGAGGCAAATGTCGTAATGGAATCACACAACCCAATGTACACGGAATTCACAATGGTGTTCGCTTGCAAACCAACGAACGCGGAGAGCGCCATCTCTTGTAGCGTTAAAAACGCAACGTTCGAGAATTACGAAATTACAGAGAATAACACGGAAGCGACGAGAATGGGAAACGGAACGATTTACGATCCAGCGAATACATTGGAAGATTCCATTGAATTCAACATCGAATTCGACAAGAATGGCGTTAAGAACGTTACATTCTCACGGAATAAAGATTTCTATGGCAACAACATGATTCTCTCGATAATTGACAATTTGAACGTAGGCGTCGATCCGAGCGACAAAACTTTCGGACATTTCACCGATATCGATAAATCGATAAACGGCGAGTGTCCAACGAGCTTCGATATCAAAACAATTCCCCGAGAAGACCACGAACTAACGATTGACGAAAATACCGATGTGAAAAACATGACGAGTACTTTTCCGGAGATTTTATCGAACGATCAAACTCTCGTTATCGAGAAAGATAGAAAAATGCACAAGTGCACGAAAAAAACACCCTATTTCTTCGGCAGCGAGGAACCACTTAATCGACCGGTCGACCGGAAACGAGGTTTCAGAATGGAACTTGAAATCGTGAGTATATTGTGGATCAACGTTTGTTCTTTGTTTTCTTTCGTGATGGTCCGAGAAGACTAAACGGTGAGGTGGGGGTAATTTCTGGCGTCTTTCCAACCACGGCCTTACATATAGGTGTGGAAACTCCCGTGGTGGGGATAGGTCGCTAAGTGAAGCCATGTTAATACGCGTTATGTGGGCACTAGAGGCGCTGCAAGACAGTCACCGTCCGTGACAAGGGACGGGGTGGTTACGGGGGAGGGATCTCGCTGTCTCCGTCTTGCTTCCACCCAGAGCCAACGTGAGCTATCATCGGTATCATCTTTTTGATATAACCTGAAAACCCGAAAAGTTAGAAAGAAAATTTCGTGCGTTTTTATTAAAAAATACATGAAGAAAATGCCTAGGTGGTGTGTAATGCCAAACTGCAAAACTGGCATTGAAGTGGCTAAAAAACTGTCAGTATTTCGTGTGCCGAAAGACCTTGATACATGGAAGAAGTGAGAAAAAGCAATTCAGGGAATAATTTATTTGCGTAAGACGGATGTGGTGTGCGAAAAAACACTTTAACGTGGAAGACATTTCTCGCGAATGGATTAAACGCGGAAAAGCTATCCCCGCGTGCTATCAATTCGCTATTTTCATAAATAGGTATGTAAAGTCCGTGGGTAAGACTGAGACGGCGTCACCTGCCGTCTCACCCGCCGACCCTTGTCACGGACGATGACTGTCTTGCAGCGCCTCTAGTGCCCACACTACGCATTTCAACATGGCTTCACTTAGCGACCTACTCCCACCACTAAAAAACGCTGGAGTTTCCAGACCTGTATATAAGACCGTGGTTCTAACCGTCCCCGTTTTTGCGCATCTTTCACGGTCATATCCGTTTGTAACTTCGCATCGCGCTCGTTGCGCATACTCATAACCTCAACGCGAAGTAACCTGCTCGTTACGCGCATAATTCTTCGGAATAACAATTCGATTCCGTTTTTAATTCTTGGTCGATTTTTTTTTTCGTTATTTTTAGGTATCATCTCAAACGAATCTGTATTTGGGCAAAAATCGATTCACCAGCTACACCGAGCACTCGGGAGTTGTACAAATGGGTATAAAAGGAGAGTACATAAAAAATACCGAGAGAATGAAGATAAAGGGTAAAACGAGAGTGTCGACAAAGCTCTGGCTCGTTTCGATCCACCAAGCGAACGATTAATAAATTTCATAGTTCCCTTGGATTTTATTGCTCCTTAATTGATCTGTATCGAATCAACGATTTATTTCTGTAACGTTTTTGTTATTTTTTCCGTAGCAATAAAAAACTAAGTATATTGGGTCAGCGAGATAAGTTTTTTACAGTGATAAGGCGTGCGACTCGATGTTTATCCAAAAAATGAATTTTTGATAAATACACATACCTGTATACCATGTGGGTGCGGTGAACATGAATTATTATAATGGCATGCAACCACGGCTTACCTTGACCATTTTGTACCTATGTCTCGATTTCAGTGTGAAATATTTTTTTGTTTCGTACTTTTTAGATCACTTTTGGTAGTAGCCGGGTTTTACTTTTTCTTTATTTTATTTTAACTGTTTTGGTGTTTAAATATATTGCGCCGTCGGAAATTACGAATATCTGGAAAGATTTCTTAATCTGTCTAATTCTGCAAGCGATCTATTGACATGGGGATTTTTAAGTAATTTTTTATTTAATTTTTTAAGCATTGGTGGCAAGTTACAACTAAGTGTTATATTAAAAAACGTTAGACGTTTTTCTGTTTTTTTGGTTATTGAACTACACATAACTGTGACTTCTGTGGGATAAAAAAAAAGTTTCTTCTGTGTTTTCATTAGGACTAATTAGAGTTTCCTTTCCGGCTAATCAAAATTCTTTTTTAACAAACAAACATACAAAATATGCTGGTTAGAGAAAATGAAAAATTACGTAATATTAATAGATCAAAAAATATGGACGTTTATTCGAAACGAATTAAAAAACCGTAAATATAAATACTCCAACGAGATGCCATAATAAGACGAAGGACAGACTATTGTGGGTTAAAAAAGAAGAACGCGCCTTGTACAAAGAGATATCGGAAGAGATCGTGATATCCTGGAAGAAAAGTATTTACTCAATAATTATACTCTTTATTTTAATTACATTTTCTCTGCCTTACATTATTTAAAACGAATACAAAAATAAGATCAAATTTTCATTACCAAGGCTATCCGCGAAGATGATAAAACAGAGAAACTGGCTCTATCAAATGTTTTTTTTTTTTTTTTTCATTTTTATCGAGCACAAACTGAAATATATTAGGTAGATAAATTCGCACACGAATGTATATTTATATACCAATAGCGTAGGATTATTCGCTTAATTCATGATCCGAGCGTACACGCGTAAGCACCTAAACGTTCGAAAGATTATCCATTCTTTTCCCTTTCGCAAGAATGTCAAATCTTGCATGAGAAAAGTAGTTTTCACAGACGCGTCACTTCGGCTCAGATGGAAGTAAAATGCAGATTAAAAAAAAAAAAAATGAAATAATCGTACGCAAACAACAGGGTTAGCTTCTAGCGTATACCTATATAATGTTAATTCGATCTTGTGAAACAGACGTGAATGCATTTTTCGTCTCGGAAATAAGCATTTCAGATCACGAAATAATACGATACTCTTGACGTTGAGCGAATCCAATTTCTTGCGCTTTAAGTATAAATATGTATTTGGTTGATTTTCATCCAAATCAATAACCATAACGGAGTTGTTATCTGTGTGTACTTAACACTGACCGCTCGGCGACTGCGAAGGTAGAATCGATGAATCTCTGAAAAACGTTTCTTCTTCAAACAAGCAATAGTACGTCGAGGAACGAAACGTAGCGTTAACGCAAATATTCTACCGATAGATATTTAGCGTCTGGTGAATTATGTTTTTGTTATTTTGCACAGCGATCTTAAAAATGTTTAAAAAAAAGGAAGAAATAATTCTACGATGCAGCATCGCTTGCAGGTTACCGATGCTTCTTAACTTTTTCTTTTACGTGCCTAACGGTTTAGCGATTCGTGATTAGAGGTAAATAATAATATAAAGAATCATTGAACCTTCTCGCTCGCTATTGACGCGAATACTTGGTGAACTTTCTAATGCTTACAAACTACTCGACGTATTGAACTTCTGTTGAATTATGGAAGTCTTTCGTTGCGGCACGGATTCGGGCGTCGGTATCGCATCCCCGGTCGGATGAACACCGGCCGGTTTCGGCTTTGCGGCCGATTTTTGTTTCGCCATTTGATAATCGCCAGAATCAAAGTATTTTTGCTGGAAAAATTGAGTATCCATCGTAACGGGTTTTCATTAATTTCCCACTTTTGTTATATGTGGGACTGCCATTCCATAAACCGTGGGCGCCGGACAAAAACTCCCAAAACCCCGGATATTTAGGTAAAAAAATATTTTACCCCGGACAAGCTTGAAAATAGAAATAAAACACTTTTTTCTTCTTCGGATGCTTCTCCGGATCCTCCCCGGACGTCCCCGGATCTTCCCCGGACTTCCCCGGATCTACACCCAAACTAGGACAAATCCAGGGAAATCCGGACGGATGGCAGCCCTAGTTATATGGCATGATCGATAGTGAACAAGTTGAAAATACTTTAGTAGAAAAAATTGATTTTGCAAAGTTTAGAACACCCAAAACGCAGATTGTTCAATCTTAGTTCCGTCGGAAAGAAAATGTTCGGTCGATTGAATTCAATAACAATAATAATAAATTAATCATAAAAAATGTGAAAAAAAAAAAATTTTTTTCAAATAATAGTAATAACAAGTACTCACTCCCTTGGCTAGCCTTTTTTGCAAAAAAGCAGAATGCCCGCTGATCGGTCTTCCACCAGCGTTGGGAAATTTTGCTTTTAATTTGGCTTCCTCTAATTTTTCGATGTCGTTATGCGATAACTGTAATAAATGAAAAATTGCTTCAACGTTCGATGCTTCCGCTTAAATAAATTGTCAGACGAACATAACCTCCGAGAGTCGGTTTTACGCCGGCACGAATGGGGAATACGATAGAATATTGATGATTCTTAATGATTATAATTATTGAATGTGCGATAAGAATTGTGTAGTGATTGATAGGTTTCGATTACCTCCCCGGCTTGATTAACTTCGCTTGTTTGTTCGTCGTTCATGTTGGCAGGTTCTAACACGTCTTCGACTGCAATTGTTCGACCTTTATCCCCACCACCCCTATAACGGGCGCGAGTAAAAAATTTCGCACGCTGTATATGTTTACACGAGTTACCGGTTGGAATCTCGTGTTATAAAAGATGCCAAGTTGTTTTGGAATATTGACAAACGCGATATATTCACCAACGGACCGTTTCGTTCGTTCGATTAGAATTTGAAACCCCGAACCTCTCGTGACTTCTTTTAGCACATAATTAAACTCAAAGAGCCAATTGGAGAAACGAGAACGACAGACGACGCGACACTCAAAACAAAACTTTAGCGTGAATACGGTTGCGGGGCGAGGAGGTTAGCGGGAGTTCGAAACGGCGTTTCCAGTAGTGTCCGAAATTGGAAACATCCGGGCTGGCGCTGCGGTGCTTCGGAGCTGCTCTGCTATACGTATTTCGCAGTAAATATAGGTCCTATATAGGACAAACGACTATTCGTCGAATTTCAATCGATTTTTACGGCCCATTTTTATAATAACATTTGAGATGAAGCGTTACGTATTTAAACGTATTCCAAAAAGTTTATTTTTGGTTATATAACGAATGTTTCTTACGTCATAATAACGAAATTAATAAAGTGCGAACTAACTTAAATTCCCGCTCTACGGTCAGGACCGGTTAGAATCTCAGCCCTCCGTTCTATCGAAGCGCCATCCCTATTGTTGAAATTTTCCGGAACCCTTTTTTTACCGACTCTCTATAGTTCGGACTTTCCCTTCTAACCTTTATGGGATATATGGTGATGCATTTTGCCCGCTGTTTTGCTTTGAATTGTCGAAGTCCGTTGAAGTTTGATTCACGTTTCAAAGGATCAAATTCGAGGAAAACATGATCAAGCATGACGTAAGCATAATTTTGAATTTAACTCAAACTATATTTATCTTAAAAATGCGAAATATACATTTAATCAATTGAATAAACATTTATATGATGTCAAGCCTTTAAGGGTATGTAGGGGAGCAACATAACCTCAAAAATTGAAATTGAATTTGCAAATATTCAATTCATGTGAAAATTTGTGAAAAAAATAATGTATCAGAATCGTTCATTTCCAATTGATCTTTCTGTGAAAACATTCCGATAATCCTAACCTCTTTTGTTACGAAGACGAAACCTAATATTCGGGAGGTTTATGAAACAATCAAAATGTTTATTTATTGTAACAATGATAAATTATTCAAGGAAACGATGAATTCCGATGAGCGACATAACCTCAAAAATTGAAATTGAATTCACAAATATTCAATTCATGTGAAAATTTGTGAAAAAAATAATGTATCAGAATCGTTCATTTCCAATTGATATTTCTGTGTAAACATCCGATAATCCTAACCTCTTTTGTTACGAAGACGAAACCTAATAATTGAGAGGTTTACGAAACAATGAAAATGTTTATTTATTGTAACAATATTAAATTATTAAAGGGAACCATGAATTCCACAAAAGAACCAAAGGATAAAAGCAGTTTCGCCGAGGAAGAAAACTCGTCAAAGTTAATCGAGGCGATGAACGAAACTATAGCCGAAGAAAATGCTAGAATCGAAGAATTTTTAGAATTGTTTAATATCCTTGGGCTCGAGCCGAAATTAATGTCCAAGCAAACCCAAGAAGCTTGGGGCAAAGTTGAGGCGATATTAAAGGCGGAAGGTTTGCCGAGAGTTGACGAGATTTCCCTGAGGATACGAATGGAACAGAAAAAAAGAGAGTCCATTAGGAAATCTCGTGAAGAGAGAACGCTTAAAAGCAGATACGACAAGTTGTGCCAGCAGCATAGTATCGTTCCCAAAGCGCAGGCCAAAGCCGCGGAAAGTACGCAATCGTTACAAATATATTTGGAAAAAGAAAGAGGCCGTATCGAAGAAGAGCTAGCTAATCGTTCCTTCGAGGCGAAAAAACTCGACCCGATTCAACAGAGTGTTAACACCGATCACTGTCCGACTAAAATACTGGAAAAGTACGAGACTTACCTGAAACTCGTCGAGAAATCTAACGAGCTGGACAAAGAATTAAACAAGTACGGAGATTTGCCGGCAAACTTGTCCGAAGCAAGATTAAAAGTTGAAGAAAAGGAAAAATACTTAAAGGACCTGGAGCACGCCATCTTCAATAAAATGCAATCATAGTTTCGTTTATAACTTTCATTATATATATATATATATATATTTTATTTTTTACCACGCACTGAGGAAATAAAAATAACTTTTGTACATTTGTAGATGACGATGTGGTATTTTAAATGGGCGAGTATCTTGAACGAACAAATTTTAATTTTGGTCGTTTTTTAAAAAAAATTAAAATAAAAATTCATTTTAAAGCGACGTAAAATAAAAATAAGTTTTAATTTCAAAGCGACCGAAGTTCGCTTTTCGGGGATCCATTCGATTGGACTTTACTAAGAGAGCTCAGTTTTGCGCGATATTTCTTTTTCCAATAGTGAACATGTTGGGGTAAATCGATTTCTAGAAACGTTTCTTGAATGGGAATGGTCACGACATGTTTCCATGGATGAAAACTGAAAATTAAGCTACCACTGAAAAATACAAATGATTGAACCGTTATCAAAGAATTCCGAATCAAAGTCTAATTCTTTTTGAACCAATTCGGTTTTTTAAATATTTTTACCGTTATGGCAACCGCTATACGCAAATTCATTGCTGAGAAAAAAATCGTTTGTTTCGGTTCTTTCGATAAATGAAAAAGAAAAAAATAGAATACTATTAGAAGCCATATTTAGCTTGGGTCTGTTGTCTGGTCATACGATTCTGCGACCAAGAATTTTTCAGCTCGACTTCCATGGCTTTAGCTTGATGAGCGAGATAAGTGATTTGGTGTTTCTTCTTCGATTGACTACTCGGTCCAGCTCCTTGCATAGATACAGGTCTTTGTACAGGTTCCTCGGTCATAGCCTTTATCAGCCATTCTCGTTCGTCCGGCTTTATGTCTTCGCCGTTTATCTCGATAATATTCGCTTCTTCGATCATTTTATTCTTCCTCTTGACGCCACGTTTGCCGCACAGATATTCGATAGCTTTTTCGTCAAAGGCAACGTTGCCCTCCGAATCAACGTTAAACTCTTGTTCGGGGATGGGCAATTTCGGCCCAACTTCCGCTTTGTTTTTCATTAGAATTTCATCTCGTGGCAAATTCATGACGGTACTGACGAGAGTGGAATTTTGTTTTTTATCTTCCGTTATAATTGTTTCGGTGTTTTTTGGACGATCAACAATATTCAGCGATTCGTCAGCGGTAATTTTCGACTCGCCCGGGTCTTCTTCGCTTCTGGCGATTGCGAAAAAGTTGGAACTTGGCGCAATGGTAACTTTCGGTAAAACCAAAGGTTTCGACAGTGCGAAGAAATCCACGTGTTCCTTATCGTCGTCGTCGGAATTCGAATCGTAATCCATCGTCAGCAAAGTGTTCGGAGCTTTTTCTTCTTCCGGCTTTCGCCGGATATACTTTGCCGGATTCGCCGTAGAAACTTTCGTCGCGGTAGGGTTCGGTCTGGTTTTTTTGAGAACATTAGGAATAAGAGCGCTCTTCTGCGTTACGACGGTATTCTTGGGTGGCGGTAAAACCGAGAACAAGCCTGTACATTTCTACAAAAATTAACAAAAATTCAATTATCTTTTTTTTCGTCGTGGAGAAAATCGTCAAGTTTTTAGTTTATAATTTATTACGTACTTTCGAAGCCGTAAGCTTGTTCTTGCTTCGTTCCAATTCATCGTCCACGTCTTTGAACTGTTGAAAAACATTTTTGAACGAGTTGCGATTTTTAGACGTAACTGAGCGTTTGGGTTTCGGTAAACCCAAACAAACGCTTTTCTTACCTCGGAGAGGGAAGGTATAGAAATTCTAGCGGGAGCTTTGTCCCTTTTGGGCGGTACTTCAACGGTTGGCGTTTTCGGTTTCGACAAAGGAACATCATCTTCTTCGGTGGCAAATCTGTATTCGTTCTGCGAGTGTTTCGGTTTTGGCAAAGTTCCAAAACTGAGTCCGCTACCTTCGACCAAAAATTTTTTATCCGCTATTCTTTCGGAAATTTGTTTATTTTTCGGACTTTCAAAATCAGCGTTGAGGTTAGCATTTTTGAGTGATTTCGTGTTTTCGTTAATTTGTGTATTCGTTTCTTTATACTGGATTTCGTTCGGTTTGACATCGGTGATAACCTCGTCGTCACTGGACTCATCACTACTTCCGTACGCCACAAGACTCATTACGGGATACCTTACGAAACAATCGATCGTTAATTATGTGTTTTGTTTTTGAGGTTATAATGTATTGCTTGCAATAACATGAAAACGGTTTTGTTTTCACGTTTGCCTGTAGTTGCACGATCGCATTTAAGAACGGCAACTTTTAGCTGCACTGTACACGATTTAGTTGCATTATTTTTTTCAGGCTGACTTCAAGAAAACAATACGAAATGAAGTAGTTCGATGAGGGGACAAAAGTATACGAAACGTTCGGTTGGTAAGATAGAATCTTAGCTTCTCGTACTATTCTTCTTACCGACTGTTGTTAAAGTCACGATTGTCCAAATTTTTCGTGAAATGTAGTTGGAAGCATAAGAGGCTCGAATCCAGTCGGTTAAGACGAAACCACCGCCGCCGATATAGCAGAACAGAGACGTAGATACCGCGATCTTACATACTGGCCCGAAACGCCCACTTTATTGATTGTGAAGATTAATCAAGTTCTTAGTTAATTGTGAAGATTAAGTTAAGTTCTTAATTAATCAAGGAACACCGTTAGATAACAAGATGAAGTTTTATCCGCACACAATTGTCATTCCTACTACAGAATAAGTAGAAAAATACGAATCAATCCCCATTTTCAAAAACATAGCTTTTCTTTTCGAAAAACTCGAAGCCCAGCCGTATTCAGAATTGCTTTGGATTGGCTATCTTTAAGTAAGCAGCGCTTCAGGCGTGAAAAACAAGAAGCACAGTTTTGCCTCGTAAGCTCGAACCCTTCCGATCTTACAAGTCTCCGTACACATAGGATCGAACTTCCGGTCGAAACTAGTTCCCAATCTAGTGTAAAAAGTACCAACAGCGACACCTGTCCCGTATGACGCAACCCAAAGTTCGTTGTCAAGAAAATGGCGGCCATTACGTGTATTCAGAGTTCACAAGATATCAACGAGTCATTCGAACCGTACTACCGCATCGTAAATTCAAACTCGATATTACGAATCACCGGGAGGACAAAGTAAAAAAACTCGAAACAATAGCAGTGATACGAAGACCGAAGTAAAAAAAAAAAGGTAAAGTTCAATGGATTTCGTGACTTGTAGTGGCAATATAATCGGAAGGTAGGATGTATAACGACTCCGTTGGGAGTCGTGCCCCTTGCACATTCGCCTCTTCTCACCCTCCCCCCTCCCCTCATCCTCTTGCCCCGTTCACCCGGTCCGTCTGAAATCCTTGCTCTTTTACGCAATTTTAGCGTTTATTAAAGTTTGCTCGCAAATGAAACGAAGCCCATATAACCTACCTAATTTGGCGAGTAGCATTTTCGAGTGGTTGCCACTCCAAGAGCGTGGAGGCCGAAGTGAGACGGAGAATCTAGTGTTCGGATGACGGAGAAAGGGAAAGAGAGGAGTTGGAGGGAGAAAGAGATGGAAGGAACGAGATCAAGAGAGAGAGAGAGAGAGAGAGGGAGTGAGTCGAGGCACAGGGTTCTATTGACAGCGGTTATTGCCTAACTGCGTACCTCAACCTAATATGCCTGGCTCGTTCGGGGATCTGCATACAGCGTGAGTAGGGGTTGAGGACGGGGCGGTCGAGGGGAGGAGGAAGGAGGGGGGGGGGGTGGTAACCTCCCGAACGAAAACTGCGAACACGGTCGCTCGAATCTCTAATTCACGGTGGCGAACGCCGAGGCTCGAGCTTCGGCACACAGCTTTCCGCATTCTCGGTTTCCGCCAGTGCTCATCCTTCTCTCCTGGCAACCCTCTTTTCCCGCTAAACCGAGGAACCACGGGGTATATATACACATTCTATCCCGTAAGTACACGCACGTATAACCTAGCTAGCTCTCGTAATAACTCATTTCAATTCGTCCGCAGCTTCGTTTCTCACGATTTACCGAGATTTTTCGGTCCACTCGCGTTAATTCTTTTCTCGCTTTTCTATATATGTTTGATGTTTATATAAATAGATTTGTGGATGTGGCTGGATTGGGGTTTGACGACATTTTTTTTTTTTTTTTTTTGTTTTTTTTTGTGTTTTTTTTTTTTTTTTTGT
>JAPYZJ010005634.1:0-11268 GCA_030522765.1 Ophioninae sp. B BG-2022a
AAAAAATTAATAACAATTCAGGGGTTGATCCGGGACCCATACATGCTTATATCAATCGTCTTAGAATTTCACCCCCTACCTCCCATTTCAGGGATGACACTCTTTGCTGGGACACCCTGTATACATACAGGGTGACTTTTATAATGTAGCCATAACTTTTTTTAAGGGCCTTGCGCCAAGATTTCGGCTCTGAAAAAAATATGATTCAAAATGGTTTTTCAAGCTCTCTTCGAAAAAAAATATAGCAGATTTTTGTGCTGAACACTGTGTGCCAAAAAAAATCGAGCATTCCGAAAAAAAATGTGAAATGGATTCTGAGCACATGAGAACGAAGCTTGAAAAATTCCGAATACAAAGCACTCCGGAAAAATTAATTTGCGTCAACTATCGTGGTAGAAAAAATTGTTAAATATAGCCATGTGTAATATATTACGTACAATGCGATCGTAATACAGTCCTTGATCTCGGCAGATGTTGATCAGAGCATTCCATGAATATCGAACGAGTCCGTTGCTCCATAGTTTTCCACTCGCAACGGAATATCGATTCGTGTTTATCGCTGGCTCATCCATTATCTCCACCATTCTTCCGAACTTTTCTTGAACGCTTTCTCGTGTCCCGCTACGCTCCGAAGAGCCGCTGTGATTTTAGAGTGTTCCATGAGAAATTTATGTCTCTTCTCAAACGACGAAATCCCCACTCGTTTCTCTTTCCCACTGTTTTTCGAACAAATCTATCCGCTTCGTTCCTATGTATGTTCATGCATGCACCTTATACGATAGCAGGGTTCGCTGAATCGGAGACTAAAGTTGATCCACTCATTGAAGGATTGAAGGTTCGTGTAGTGAGCGTCGAGGTCGATTGTCCACAGTTTCTGTACCTGAAAAAAATATTCGAAAAACTTGCTTCAAATCACTCCAGTAATTTTGCCTCGATGCGTTATTGATAATACGAGCAAAGCTAATTTTTACCTTTAATTAAGGCCTTTCATTTGATTCAGGTCCAGAATTGGACTTTTTAAAAATTTATTTATATTTTATTTATTACTTATTTTATTTTTAATTTTTTTAATTTCTATTTTATTTAGTAATTATTTTGTTTTTAATTATTTAAATTTCTATTTAATTTATTAATTATTTTATTTTTGCTTTTTTAAATTTCTATTTAATTTATTAATTATTTTATTTTTAATTTTTCAAATTTCTATTTTATTATTTTTTTTTTCTTATTTATTCATTTTTTTTATTATTTCTATCTCTTCTAAAGAAAGAATTTTACTGACGTTCGATTCATTTGTAAATACAACGAGGTCGATTCCAAAAAATCCAACCATGCCCTCTCGACGCAGAGCCAAGCCGATTTTCTCCGTCAATTTTTCCAATTTCTCCATTGTCACGATATTTTGAGGTATGACGTATCCTACATCGCTTCTTATGTCGTCCTTGAATTTAATAGCTTCCGCCGCGGCCAAAAGCTTTGGCGTTGCTGTGTCGTGCTCGAGAACAATGCTCAAAGTAATCGTCTTGTAATTGTATTTCGGACAGGCTTGGATTATCCCACCTAAATTATTATTTCACTCGAAATATGATAAATAATGGCTTTAAAAAAATCGCAAGAAAATGTGCCAAAGTAAACAACTAAAATACACGATAAAACAAAAAAAGGAAAAATAAGATAATTCAATAACGAAAGAAAAACATTGTGTCGTAACGATAACAGAATAAAAATAAATTGTAAAATAAAAATGTTTAATAATGGTAAAATGGATATATAAACATTAAAAATTACTATCTGCATTATTAACATAATTATATCATTATTACGGGGGAATTATTATTTTATAGGCGTGATTCTTATCATTTAAAACTGCAATATTTTTTAATGATAAAATTATATAATAATTAACAATAATATATTTAATAATATTTTGAATATTATTTCGCGTTGTTGAAAAAAAAATTTTGATAATGAGAAATACTGAAACTTTTTGACAGTTGGTGAATTCACAAAATAAAATAAATAATGTAATAATTGTTTTTAAATAACCGAAGAAAAATAATTAATTGAAAAATCAACAATAAGAGGGCACGAAAAATTTTTTTTTTGTGGAGGACATAAAATATTTGAGCACTTCCCGTGTCGTTCCAGGTCGCGAGAAAAGTGCCGGAAATTCCTGTACACGTTACTTTTAAATTGCAGCTTCGTAGGTAATATTTCCGTCAGAACTCGACAAAACTTTGTCTCTTTCTCCAATTGGCATTTGCACTTGACGGCGATTTAAAAGAATGACAATTAAAATGTTGCGCAACGTACTTCGTTTTCATTAGGAAAACGTAAAATTACTCACTTCGTTCCCGACGATGTCGCTCACTGAGGTTTTATTGAAAGAATACACGGCTGTGTGGCAACCGCTAAAACCAATGTTTAGCTTCACAAGCCATGTTTCATAGTCGGGATACTCGATTATCATTTTCGATAAAGCGCTGCAAAGCTGTAGAAAATGGATTTTTTTATCGGATTCCAGAATTATTTATCGAATTATAGTTATTTATAGAATTATAATTATTCATCGAATTAGAATTATTTATAGAATTATAATTATTCATCGAATTATAATTATTTATAGAATTATAATTATTCATCGAATTATAATTATTCATCGAATTATAATTATTTATAGAATTATAATTATTCATCGAATTATAATTATTTATAGAATTATAATTATTCGTCGAATTATGATTATATATCGAATTATAATTATTCATCGAATTATGGTTATTTATAGAATTATAATAATTTATAGAATTATAATTATTCATCAAATTATAGTTATTTGTAGAATTATAATAATTTATCGAATTATAATTATCTATAAAATTATAATTATTTATATAACTATATCCCCAAACACTCCTAATTATATATATCCCTAATTAGAAAAAATTTCCCCAACTATTTATAGAATCAGAAGGTAAAAATTATTTGTTTTTGTCATATGATACGATAAATAAAATAATTCGTAAACTTTTGTTACAACCTGAATTTTGTTCACCTCCAGCGATGGGGGATGATCGATATTGTATTCCTTTAGGAGCATCATGAATTCGGATTTTAGCATGAGACGTTTTTGACATTTTAATGGTAATCCTGTGACGTGGGGAATTTATATGAAAAACTTTGATATCAACCAACCTGGAAAACGTTTATTTATAACGTGTAAAATTTCGTACCCATTATGGGAACTTTTAATTCGCAGGCAACAAAAACGTCCTTTTTTTGCATGACACCAGGTAATACGAAAGCTTGTCTTCCGGCCGTCAATTTTCTTAGTCTCCGGTACTGGCGCGGGCTTGAAAAAATATTTTCGATACCGGTAGAGCATGGGTGACCGATATTTTTGGAATGGCCTGATTTATTTGGATTTATGATCCAAAGATTATCCAAACGAACTTCCGGTCGAACAGAGCGTATCCATTCTCGAAGAATATTTTCAAGGACATCGTTCTCGTCTGAATTAGGACAGACGTAGATGACTTGAGCTTTTTCATTTTCGAGCCACGCCAAACGACCGAACTGCAAAGATTTTTCAAAAAAAATAAAAAATAAATTTTTGCATGTGAAAGTATAAAATTTTTTTGTTCGAGTGAAATAATCGATTTACCTGTAAATTTTGCAAATTACGGAAATCCAGTTTTGCACGATCCCTCAGGGTCTTAGGGTAGCTGAATGATGGAATGTGGACGACTATATGGGGATTCTCACGAATTCCGCACAACGTTTTAGTCACGCAATGCGTCCTGCGTCCACAATGAAATATTTGTTAATGTATTGTTTGATTATTTTTTTTAAAGCTTTTGAAAAGCGTCGAGAATAATTGTTTAAACTATGGCGATTGGCAAAACCAGTCTTTGTTATGGTAATCTGAAAAATTGTCCTTATTATGCCGATTGACATAACTAATTTTTCTCACTATGCCGATTGCTACAACCAATTGTTTTTACTATGCCGATTTCTATAACCGATTGTCTTTACTATGCCGATTTCTACAACCGATTGTATTTACTGTGCCGATTTCTACAACCGATTGTCTTTACTATGCCGATTTCTACAACCGATTGCCTTTACTATGCCGATTTCTATAACCGATTATCTTTTCTATGCCGATTTCTACAACCGATTGTCTTTACTATGCCGATTTCTACAACCGATTATCTTCACTATGTCGATTACTACAACCAATTGTCTTTAGTATGCCGATTTCTACAACCGATTGTCCTTACTATGCCGATTTCTACAACCGATTGTCTTTTCTAAGCCGATTTCTCCAACCGATCGTCTTTACTATGCTGATTTCTACAACCGATTGTTTTTACTATGCCGATTTCTACAACCGATTATCTTTACTATGTCGATTACTACAACCAATTGTCTTTAGTATGCCGATTTCTACAACCGATTGTCTTTACTATGCCGATTTCTACGACCAATTGTCTTTACTATGCCGATTTCTACAACCAATTGTCTTTACTATGCCGATTTCTACAACCGATTGTCTTTACTATACCGATGTCTACCACCAATTGTCTTTTCTATACCGATTTCTACAACCAATTGTCTTTTCTATGCCGATTTCTACAACCGATCGTCTTTTCTATGCCGATTTTTCCAACCGATTGTCTTTACTATGCCAAGTACTGACCATCTTATGAGTTGTCTACAGAGCGAAGCCACTCCTCGTCTCCCGATTCTTTCGAACCGCTTCAAATCGTCGAAACGATCGGTAGCATGTCCACAAATGCCGTCAAAAATTTCGGCGCAACCTTCAATCCGAGAGTAAATCCTTTTTCCACCGCACTTGTCATGAAATTCTTCGCTTTGAATTTCTCTACCGCAATTCTCGATCGGCAAGTGGCGCTTCTTGACCGTTTCATGGATCGGTGGCGATTCGTCATCGTATTCGTCGTACCGTACACAGGATACTGTTTTTTCTTCAACTTCTTCAAGGTTATCCAACAACGATTCTTCTGAATCCGTGCTGCTCTTTATACTAGGATCACTATCCGCAAAGACTTGATCAATTATTTCCGTACAGTCACCCCATTTGCCGATCAAATCAGATTTCCCTTGGTCACCTATCACAAATGGCTTGACCTCTTCAGCATCTGATTCAGTCGATAGCCTCACGTGATTCTCATCATTCGACGAATTTTTCAGATTACACAAATGACTGGATTTTTCACCGATTTCATCCTCACCAGGTTCATACGAGTCCAGAATTTCATCATTCTTGTCAAGACATTCCAATTGGCTGATAACTGGACTCAATGAAGAACTAGGAGGTTCTGTATCAAAAGAAGAGACTACTCGATCTAAAAATTCATTTTGACGACTCTCCACCACTTCCGGTTCCGTAAATTCTTCGATTGAAGATTCCAAGGGCACGGCAAGGTCAAGTTCTGATTGGGCGAAAAATTCTTCGTAGTTTCGAACTAAGAAATACTGATTCAGGACCAATGATCGAATAGCGTCTAATGAAATCTCGTCCAAGCAATTATTGGCTTCTGGTGAATCCAGCTGGGTTACGGAAAACCTAGAAATCTTCGATTTCGAAATCACTGATCTTCGTGATATATCCTCGTACAGAGCTTTCTCAATTATTCTCACAAAGTCCTTTATTTGCTCTTTGGTGTAATGGGAACTGGAACGGATTCTTCGGAGGTCCCAATGTCCCAATGAACTTTTTTCATTCTTCTGGTAATCAGAAAACTCGATTCTACTTTGGTTTGATTCTCCACATAGGGATTTATTCGAATTGAATTCTTTCGTGCTGCGATCGACGTACAATATTGATGAATTGTTTTTATTAGTTAAATTATCGATTATTGATGATAATTGGGAATCGACAAACGATTTCCTGGAACTTGAACTCAACGATATTTCTCCTGACATTTTTTTTATTTTCGATAAGAAATTTTTATTTTTTCGTTTCTTTGGAATAATTTTGACGTTGCTGGACACTTGACACTACGGACTATTTATTTTCTAGAACTGACTGATCGATTTCATCGATACGAAATCGAGATTCTGTTTCCCCGGCTAATTTCACTTGTATAAGGAACTAGCTGATCCCGTGAACTTCGTACCAGCTAAAATTAATTTGATCGTAAATCTTCGTAACGATCATCAATTATGATCAGTTGGATCCAATATATCCAACATCTCTATCATTAGGTTCCAATATGACTTCGTTCAATTTTTTTATTTCAAGAATCATTGCAAATTAACTAAAGTTTATTTATATTTTAAAAAATATTAACTCAAATTCTTAATAATTTAAAGAATACTGTCAAAAAAAAATTGAAGTCAAAAGCAAATAGAAATATCATTTTTATTTGCTCATGATTTCGTTCAATATTTTTTTTTATTTACAGAGCCATTGTAAATTAACTGAATTTTATACCTACTGTAGTTAGTTTAACAATTTATTTCCAACTGAAATATAGTACAAACAATAAATACATCCTGTTAATGACTTTTCTGTAATTTATAGTTATTTTAAAAAAATTAATGGACAATAGTGTTATAAACAAAATGACGAAAAATTTCGGTTCTTTTATTTACGGTATGTCTTCATAATGCACGGATTCGTCCGGATCTTCCATCGTGATTTCAGCTGAACTTTCCATCCCGTCACTTTTCACGGACCGTCGCGAAAAATCGTCATGACCATACGAAGCAAAAAAATATTTTTTACAATATTCGAAAGCCATTATTAAAATGGCCCCGCCTAAGCCCAGCAACAGGAGAAAAATTGCAGGACTAAATTCGGTGACTTGAACAGGCGTAGGCTTCGAGCTATAACCATCGGGACATCTTGGACGTGGTGTTAGCCATTGTTTTTTTAAAGCATCCGTAATACCGTACTCCACGATTCGACGTATTCTGAAAATATAATTTTTTCAATCCAAATTTTTACAACGACATCGCGAGTCGATTTATTAATTCTTTGGGTTTGTTTGGGTTTCAATATTAATTTTTGTTTCGATTCCAATTTTTACGACGGCATTCCGAGTTCAGTTATTAATTGTTTGGGTTTGTTTGGGTTTCAATACCAATTTTTGTTTCAATCCCATCCCAAGTCCACTTATTAATTGTTTGGGTTTGTTTGGGTTTCAATACCAATTTTTGTTTCAATCCCAATTTTTACGAAGGCATTCTGAGTTCACTTATTAATTGTTTGGGTTTGTTTGGGTTTCAATTCTAATTTTTGTTTCGATCCCAATTTTTACGACGACATTCCGAGTCCACTTATTAATTGTTTTTTAATCATCGTTTAATTATCATAAAAATATTGTACTATCAATGACTGCAATTCAGACAATACAATGAACAAAATACGAACCCGTATATGATCATTTTTCTAAATGGTGACTTTCTCGCCGCCACTATGCCGACATTAAGGGGTCCGAGTAACGATATCTCTTGGAGATCACATATCTCATCCTCGGTGAACGTGTCCTGAATTTTTTGTTCACGTAAATTCGAAATTATTCGTATCGAATATTCAAATCTGAGCTGTAAATTAAAAAAATATATATATATACCTCGATTATTTTATAAGCCATAGCGGTGTCCATGTGAAACGCGTAGCCTCCCTTTTTCACTAACTTCAATCCATTAATCGCATCCGTGAATGAACCGTTTGGCCTTTCCTTCGTTGGTTTTACTTTTTTTTCGTAAAACGCCTGCACATTTGGATCAGTCGAAGTCTACGATGTTTACAACAAAAAAAGCATTGTCAATTTTCTATTTTTCGATGTATTCTAAATAAAGTCTAAATAAAATTAATCTCGTATTAAAGCTGAAAAAAAAACAAAATATTAAGGGCATGACGAACATTACAGCGATTTTTTTTTACAGCCATTTTAACCAGCGATTTGTCAAGAATGAAACGTTTTTTTCAAAAATGGTGACTGGGAGGCCCTCGGTGCCATCGTCCTGAATGCACATACCAAATTTCGTACCGTTTGGTTCAGCCGTTTGAGAGAAAAGTGATTTTTTAATTTCGAAGTGGACGGATGCGTGTTCTCGGTTTCTCCTCGCGATTTCGCAAGAATGAAACAATTTTATCGAAAATGGCGACTGGGGGCCTCTCGGTGCCATCGTCCTGAATGCACACACCAAATTTCGTACCGTTTGGTGCAGCCGTTTGAGAGAAAAGTGATTTTAAAATTTCGAAGTGGAGGCATGTTCGTCATAACCCTCAAATTGTACCCTTATGTTTTTTTAAAATATATTATAGTAATCTAGAGTGATAAAACAACCAATTTTTAAAAAATCAATTTAAAAACCTCGTCGAAATCGGAAAACAATAATGTTCGAAAAATAATTATGGTCATGAAAAATATTTTTGGCGGGAAGTTGGATAAAGAAAAATTGTCAACTCACCCGGAAAAGGTCATAAAAATAACCGATGTCCTCGAACCAACTGTCAATGTTGCTATCTTTGAGGGCGTTCGAAGTCGTGATGAATCGTGGGGGTTCAGCGAGGAGCGAGCCAACGATGGAGGCTGAGTAAAACTGAAAGAGTAGAACTCCCAAAAGGAAAAGGAAGATGAAACCTATGCGACCGGAAATTATTTGTGGAACATTGGGGGTGCCTGGAAATAAATCGACGAATTAAAAAAATAATTATAAATAAAGTAAACGAAATAAAAATTGTATACTTATGGAAAAAACGGAATAAAATTATACAGTGACACAAAAAAAATATTATTATCTGAATGTTTGATTTTCTCAAACTTTAAATTAAAAAAACTCATTTTTTGTCTTTTTTTGGAATCATCTTTTTTCGAGTTAAAAAAAATTTTGTAAAAATGACCTTGCTGTGATATCGCTGCGACGACATACAACCCTGTAGAGCTCTCGATTTCGTGGCCTCCATCATCGACAAATTTCTTTTCCACTATCGTCATCAAAGACAAAATTACGTAAAATATAGCTCCAACGGCGACGACGACGTACCACACCTCGGAAACGAATGGCTTTAAAAACGGATTTCGTAAGCTGCTCTTCTTGGGATGTCGAAAAATAAAGTTCACTCTGAAACATTCAATAAACATTGACCTTGAATGAAAGTTCAAGGTCGTCGGCCTTCGCAAATTGAAATAATTGTACCCAAATTGTATAAAAATCGATTTGAAAAAAATTGTAAAAATAATCGTTTTTATGAAAATATCGATTTGAAAAAAAAAATTGTAAAAATTGTAAAAATACCGATTTGAAAAAAATTGTAAAAATAATTGCTTTTATGCAAATATCGATTTGAAAAAAATTGTAAAAATTCTAAAAATATGGATTTGAAAAAAAATTGTGAAAATTCTAAAAACATCGATAAAAAAAATTGAATAATAATAATACAAAATTAAAAATCTGATAATAACGGACTTGTAAATAATTTTTGTCGATTTTAATTACCTCACGACGTAAGTTTCCACCGTAAATTCGCACACGTCCATTCTTTCGGATTTGAATCGAAAGGGTGACACGCTAATATCAACCGTGCCATTCAACATGTCACCCAAAATTCCAGTAAACGTGCCATTCACGAGATAGCCCCATGTCGCGGCTCGTTTCAAATTGATACTTTTTAACCAACGAAAAAAATTGACGAAACGCTTTATTTGTCGATAATAACAGCAGACCCGTAATTGAAATATTTTATTTTGACAAGTCAATGTAATTACGTAAAATTGTAGATGTCTCTCAATTGCAAAGCCAACGCGTAATGATAACGTGACATCGTGTCTAAATGACGATTTATTGGGGTCCTTAAATATGTATCCCAGTCCGGTAAAGGTGGATTCATTATCTACAATTTTTAAATAATATTAATGACAAACACAGTAATTACAATATTTTTCAACAAATTTGAAAAAACGAAAAAAAAATCACAATCTTTAAGATAATTTCTTAACCTATTCAATAATAATTATTATTATGATCATTATTATAATAATTATTAAATTCTTCATTATTAAAAAAATTTTTAAAGAAATGAAATAAAATTTAATTATAATAATGATTATTATATTATTATAATAATTATATTATTATTGTAATCATTGTTATTGTGTTGTCGTTCTTATTGTATAACAAATTAATAAATAAAAATTATTAAATAAATATAAATGATTAAACTCATATTATTTAATTATCAAAATAAATATACTAGAAGCCGAATTTCGACTAGAAATTTGTCGAGGAACGAAAAATATCGAAAAGTATATCCATTATAATAATAAATTGAAAAACTGAAAAAGAAATTTGCAATTAAATATTTCAACCGCAATGGAAAAATTGAGAGGGAGGCCGTGAAAATTTCCACGCCGGATGTATTTGAATTGGGTCAATTCGTCCTTCAGACCATCCTGAGATGACCAGATGCCCTTGAAGGTCACATTGAGACGTCCGTTGTGTCGATAACTCGGATTATAAACGTCGTAAAGCACGTAAGAATCATTTAAATGTCGCTCCGCAACCGTAAATTCCGTTTCGACGGTCAATGGCAATCGACTGAGAATTTCAGTTGGAATTCTCACTTCTGACGATAATAGAAGCCAATGATAAGACTCGTTGAATATCAGACGTTGCTTCGTAAATTCTTCTAAGATGATCTCCCGACGTGGACAATCATAATTGAGCACGACACCGATTTTGTAATAATTCACTTTCAAAATTTTTGCCATTTGGAGGTCGCTCCTTATTTTGGAAAAATTTATTCTCGTTTCAAGTTTCATCGACTCCCGAGCGAATCTCCAGTAATCTGAAATTATAGTAATCATTTTACGCTCATGGAATACTTAGAAAGTAATCGTAATAATGAAAAAATCGTAAAAATCTTCTAAAAATACGATTTTCACGATTTTTCATGAAAATTTTGGGTTTTGGGGGAAATTAATGGTAGATTCGTGCTCAGAGGATCAAATTACATCAAAATAGACCATTAAGAAAAATATTAAAAATCCAAAATTTTTTTGGATTTTAGGGCGAAAAAGTTTTTTCACTCAATCATCGATAACTTTTTTTCCTTTAGGATTTGGTACTCCACTCTGTGCTCAATCTCTTCGTTATGATTTTTTCTTCAAAATTATTTTTTTATAATCAAAATCCGATGATTTTTCAATTTTTGGCAGAATTTCAAAGTTGGACCATCGATTTTTGCCAATTTTTCCATACATACCCCTTTGCCTCTTTTTTTGCCAT
>JAPYZJ010005635.1:0-11265 GCA_030522765.1 Ophioninae sp. B BG-2022a
ACGATGACTGCAACTATATAAGGAAGACGTGAAATTCGGGAGCTTCAGTATCGGAGCACCCAGCCCTGATGATGCAGACTGTAACGTTTGCGAAACGTCAGCATAATGCTGAACCTCGACACGGCATCCATCCGGAAGCCACAACTTTTCAAAAATAACATTATATAACACTTTAGTATGATTTCTTCAACCTCCAGGAAAAAGTGATCCGATTCACCTCGGTCTACCCTATCAATGCAAAATTTGAATTATCAACCGATTTCTTATTTTGATCCGATTCGCTCTGTGATCCGATTCGCCTCGGTCTACCCTAGTGAAATCGGCGTGAAAATCGAAAATTGACTCGTTTACGTCCATTTCGGCCTCAGAAATGCGAGATAGGCAAATTGGGGCCGCGAAACACGTCGACCGATTTTTCGACCGAAATGTGGTTTTTTCGTTTTTTTCGACAAATTCACCATTTCTCCGCTTATTTATGTGTTTCTCGTTAAATATAAAAATAATGAAATCGTCGTGAAAATCGAAAATTGACTCAGTTCTCTCGATTTTGGCCTGAAAATCCCGATAAAAGCGAATTTGGGTCTCCAAACGCTCCGACCAATTTTTCGACCAAGCTGTAATTTTTCTCGTATTTTTCGACGAAATCACCGTTTGTACGCTTATTTATGTGTTACTCGTTAAATATGACAAAATGGCGAAATCGTCGTGAAAATCGAAAATTAACTCATTTTCGTCGATTTCGCCCTCAAAAAGGCTAGAAAGCCGAATTTGGGTCTCGAAACACATCGACCGATTTTTCGACCGAAATGTAAATTTTTCGTTGTTTTTCGACGTAATCGCCATTTTTACGCTTATTTATGTGTTTCTCGTCAATTATGCAAAAGTAATGAAATCGTCGTGAAAACCGCAAATTGACTCGTTTCCGTCGATTTTGGCCTTAAAATCGGTAGATAGGCGTATTTGGACCTCGAAACAGTTCGACCGATTTTGCGACGAAAATGAGATTTTTTCGTTTTTTTTTCGACGAAATCACCAGTTTTACGCTTATTTTTGTGTTTCTCGTTACATATGACGAAATCGTGAAATCGTCGTGAGTATGGAAAATTTACTCATTTTCGTCCATTTCGGCCTCGAGAAGGCGAGATAGGCGAACTTTGGCCCCGAAACACGTCGACCGATTTCTCGGCCAAAATGTTAGTTGTTCGTTTTTTTTTCGACGAAATCACCATTTTTTCTCTTATTTATGTGTTTGTCGTCAAATATGAAAAAATAATGAAATCGTCGCGAAAATAGAAAATTGACTTATTTTCGTCGATTTTGGAACCAAAATCGCGAGACAGGCGAATTTGGGCCTGGAAACACGTCGATCGATTTTTCGACCAAAATGTGATTTTTTCGTTTTTTTCGACGAAATCACCCTTTGTACGCTTATTCATGTGTTTCTCGTTAAATATGACGAAATAGTGAAATCGTCGTGAAAATTAAAAATTGACTCATTTACGTCCATTCCGGCCTCAAAAATGCTAGATCGGCAAATTTGGGCCTCGAAACACGTCGCCCGATTTTTCGACCAAAATGTGAATTTTTCGTTTTTTTTCGATGAAATCACCATTTTTACACTTATTTATGTGTGTCTCGTCAAATATGAAATGGTAATGAAATCGTCGAGAAAATCGAAAATTGACTCATTTTCGTCGATTTTGCCCTCAAAATCGCGAGACAGGTGAATTTGGGCCTCGAAATACGTCGACCGATTTTTCGACCAAAATGTGATTTGATTGTTTTTTTTTCGACGAAATCAACATTTTTACGTTTATGTATGTGTTTCTCGTTAAATATAATGCAACAGTAAAATTGCCGTGAAAATCGAAAATTGAATCGTTTACGTCCATTTCGGCCTCAGAAAGGCGAGATAGGCGAATTGGGGCCGCGAAACACGTCGACCGATTTTTCGACCGAAATGTGGTTTTTTCGTTTTTTTCGAAAAAATCGCCATTATTCCGCTTGTTTATGTGTTTCTCGTTAAATATAAAAATAATGAAATCGTCGAGAAAATCGAAAATTGATTCATTTTCGTCGATTTTGGCCTCAAAATCCCGATCAACACGAATTTGGGTCTCCAAACACTCCGACCACTTTTTCGACCAAGCTGTGAATTTTCGCGTACTTTTCGACGAAATCACCGTTTGTACGCTTATTTATGTGTTACTCATTAAATATGACAAAATAGCGAAATCGTCGTAAAAATCGAAAATTAACTCATTTTCGTCGATTTCGCTCTCAAAAACGCTAGAAAGGCGAATTTGGGTCTCGAAACACGTCGACCGATTTTTCGACAAAAATGTGAATTTTTCTTTTTTTTTCGTCGAAATCACCATTTTCACGCCGATTGATGTGTTTCTCGTCAAATATGAGAAAATAATGAAATACTCGAGAAAATCGAAAACCGACTCATTTGCGTCGATTTTGGCCTCGAAAACGCGAGATAGGCGAATTTGGGCCTCGACACAGGTCGACCGATTTTTCGACCAAAATGTGAGTTTTTCGTTTTTATCGACGAAATCACTATTTTTACGCTTAGTGATGTGTTTCTCCTCAAACATGAAAAAATAATGAAATAGTCGAGAAAATCGAAAATTCACCAATTTTCGACGATTTTGGCCGCAAAATCACGAGACAGGCGAATTTGGGCCTCGAAAAACGTCGACCGATTTTTCTACCTAAATGTGATTTTTTTTTTCGACAAAATCACCATTTTTACGCTTATTTACGTGTTTGTCGTTGAATATGAAAAAATTGAGAAGTCCTCGTGAAAATCGAAAATTAACTCATTTTCGTCGATTTTGGCCTCACAAACGCGAGAATGGCGAATTTGGGCCACGAAACACGTCGACCAATTTTTTGATGAAAATGTGATTCTTTCGTTTTTTTCGACGAAATCACCATTTTTCCGCTTATCTATGTGTCTCTCGTCAAATATGATAAAATTGCGAATTTGGACCTCGACACACTTCGACCGATTTTCCGAACCAAAATGTCAATTTTTGTATTTTTCGACGAAATCACCGTTTTTACGCTTATTTATGTGTTTCTCGTCAAATATGACGAAATTGCGAAATGGTCGTTAAAATAGAAATTTGACTCAGTTTCGTCGATTTCGGAGTAAGAATCGCAAGATAGGCGAATATGGGCCTCGAAAGACTTCGACCAATTTTTCGACCAGAATGGCAAATTTTCGTATTTTCCGACGGAATCATTATTTTTACGCTTATTTATGTGTTTCTCGTCGAATATGACAACATTGCTAATTTGGGCCTCGAAACACGGCTACCGATTTTTTGACCAAAATGTCACTTTTTCGTATTTTCCGACGAAAGCACTATTTTCACGATTATTTATGTGTTTCTCGTCGAAAATGACAAAATTGCGAATTTGGGCCTCGGCACACGCCAACCGATTTTTCGACCGAAATGTGAATTTTTCAGATTTTTCGACGCAATCACCATTTTTACGCTTATTTATGTGTTTCTTGTCAAATACGACCATGTTGCGAAATGGAAGTGAAAATCAGAATTGCCTCATTTCCGTCGATTTCGGCGTAAGAATCGCACGATAGGCGAATATGGGCCTCGAAACACTTCGACCCAAATGTCCATTTTTCTTATTTTCCGACGAAATCACTATTTTACGCTTGTTTATGTGTTTCTCGTAAAATATGACAAAATTGCGAATTTGGGCCGCGACACACTTTGACCGATTTTTCGACCAAAATGTGAGTTATTTGTATTTTTCGACGAAATCACCATTTTTACGCTTATTTATTTGTTTCTCGTCAAATGTGACGAAATTGCGACATGGTCGTGAAAATCGAAAGTTGACTCATTTTCGTCCATCTCGGCCTGAAAATCGCAAGATAGACGAATATGGGCCGCGAAACGCTTCGACCGATTTTTCGTCCAAAATGTCAATTTTCCGTATTTTCCGACGAACGCACCATTCTTACGCTCATTTGTATGTTTCTCGTCAAATATGACAAAAGTGCGAATTTGGGCCTCGACACACTTCGACCGATTTTTCGTAAAAATGTAGATTTTTCGGATTTTTCGACGAAATCACCATTTTTACCCTTATTTATGTGTTTCTCGTCAAATATGACGAAATTACGAAATGGTCGTGAAAATCGAAATTTGACTCATTTTCGCCGATTTCGGCCTCAAAATCGCACGATAGGCGAATATGGGCCTCGAAACGCTTCGACCGATTTTTCGACCAAAATGTCAATTTTTCGTATTTTCCGACGAAAGCACTATTTTTACGCTTATTTATGTGTGTCTCGTCAAATATGACAAAAATGCGAATTTGGGCCTCGACACACTTTGACCGATTTTTCGAAAAAAATGTGGATTATTCGGATTTTGTCGACGAAATAACCATTTTTACGCGTATTTGTATGTGTCTCGTCAAATATGACAAAAGTGCGAATTTGGGCCTCGACATACTTCGACCGATTTTTCGAACAAATTGTGGATTTTTCGGATTTTTCGACGAAATCACCATTTTTACGCTTATTTATGTGTTCCGCGTAAATTATGTGGAAATTGCGGAATTGTCGTGAAAATCGAAATTTGACTCATTTTCGCCGCTTTAAACCTCAAAATCGCAAGATCGGCGAACATGGGCCCCGAAACACTTCGACCAATTTTTCGACCATAATGTCAATTTTTCGTATCTTTCGACGAAATCATAGTTTTCACGCTTCTTTATGTGTTTCTCATCAAATATGACAAAACTGCGAATTAGGGCCGCGTCACACGTCGACCGATTGTCTGATCAAAATGTGAATTTTTCGTATTTTTCGACGAAATCACCATTTTCACGCTTATTCATGTGTTCCTTGTCAATTATGACGAAATTGCGGAATGGTCGTGAAAATCGAAAATTGAATCATTTTCGTTGATTTCGGCCTCAAAAACGCAAGATAGGCGACTATGGGCCTCGAAACACTTCGACCAATTTTTCGACCAAAATGTCAATGTTTCGTATTTTTCGACGAAATCAGAGTTTTTACGCCTATTTATGTGTTTCTCGACAAATATGACAAAATTGGGAATTTCGGCCTCGACACACTTCGACCGATTTTCTGGCCAAAATGTGAATTTTTCGTATTTTCCGACAAAATCGCCATTTTCACGCTTATTTATGTTGGAGAACGGCCACCAGGGCGCGACAGCAGCCGGGGAGATTGACGACAGCGCCGACGGCCAAAACGTGAGGGTGCCGGTTAGCAACCCGCACGAGCGCGCACGGAAACCGGGGCCTGGAGAACCCCGCGCCGGAGACAGTAGAGGAGTAGTTGTCGTGAGAGCGAAACGAACGGGCGCGAAATAACCAGAGCGGAAGCGAAAGAGAGCGAGAGAGAGGTACGCGAAGGTGCTCGCCACACGGTCGGCCGAGACCATTCGAGAGTTGAGCGAGTTCGTAGTACGCGAGAGTCGCGTGTGTGGAGTTGTTTGAGTGTCGTTGTATAATTGTTAATTATCTCAGGATAGTCTTTAAGTGTTCCTTTTGTACCAATCAAATATATATACGTATGCTCCAAGGCTATCAGTCGGCGTCGTTGGGCTACGTGTGTGAATTCCTGTCCCAGCGTATGTGTGAGGAGAGACGGGGAGAACGTAAAGAAACGAGACAGACGCCGAGTCGCGAATTGGTGTAACCTCGCGGAGTATTAAGCGATACGTGATTGAGACTGCACGAACCATATAAATTTGTAACCCTTTATTTAACACTGCAGAAGTGGGATTTGCCGTAAATCGCAGCGCGTGTGAAAGCGAATCAATGTTCAGAGGTACTTCAAAGGACGGATGGTCGAGGAAATCGTGCACGAGAAATTGAGAGACATGGGATTAAATCGTACAATCGGGAGAGGACGCGGGCGATGGGACGAAGGAAGCGGGCACGTGCCTGGCGGTGACCGTGAAGTGAACAGAGTACAAGATGGCGGTGCGTCGGTCGGCCTGCCCTAGTCGGGTAGCGTGGACGAAGGTCCGCCATTGACCACGCGATAGAGTGCGAGTACGAGTCGCGCGTGCGCCGAATATCGACGCCGGTACAACGGACGAATCAGGAGTCGCGAGTGCGCCACGTGGTTCTCCTCCCGACCAATCGTCACCGCTAGAGCCGTCGAACGCGGAAATTACAGCCGCATTCCACCGATTACTGGTATCCGGCGAAAAGGACGAAATTTTGGTGCAGCTGTTGGCTAGCCTGGTGGGAAACCGGCAGGCCGCAGCCACGGAAACGCGCGCAACCGCGTCACAGGTTCCAGCATATCACCTGATACCCGACTTGTCGCGAAATATAGAACCATTTTCGGGTAGTGAAGACAGTGCGCGCGCGAACGAATGGGTCGAGAACTTAGAGACAATGGCGCGATTGCATCAGTGGCCAGAGGAATATTTATTCGAAAGTGCGCGAATGCATCTCCGCGAAGGGGCGCGAGATTGGTAGCGAGGCCAGTCCCGCGAAATAGTGTCATGGTCCGTGTTTCGGGAGGCGTTGCGGGACACATTCGTAGTGCGCGACGACATGGCGACGCGTTGGGCTCGTACGAAGACGCGAACGCAGGGGAAACTTGAGCCCCTGGCGTCCTACTTCCACGCGAAGGCTCGTATGTGCGCGGCTTTAAACTTTACGTTCCGGGAAATTAAGGCGGAAATTCTAATCGGAGTTTGGCAAAAGAAGTGGCCAGTTCGGTGATGCCCGCGGCACAATACTGCCTGAACGACCTGTTGCACGATCTGCAGTATCACGAGAAGGTAATGTCCGAGCGAGCGGAACGGGTGAAGGCGGCGAGGGAGGTAAACCCACCGCGATCACGCCTACAGGCCGAGACGTCGGACAGGAGATCGCATCAAGGACCAACCGCCGAGAGAGGGGAATCGGCACGTGGAACGAGCCGCCGAGAGCCAGACCGTAAGTGCTTCAACTGTAATAAATTAGGACACCTGGCTCGAAATTGTCCGGAACCCGCAAAAGCATTTGTGTGCTATAAGTGTGGCAAGCCGGGCCACATTAGCCGGCGTTGCCCGGGACAAACGTCTCCGAGTATCCACACCATCGGTCAGAGCCGGGATGTAGCGGCGGCCAAGTACTTGAAGAAGGCCCTCGTCAACGGAGGCGAGCTAAATGTGTTCATAGATTCAGGGAACTCAGACTGTACCATGACCTCAACGACCGCGTTGAAGGGACGGTACGCGATGGAGGTCGATCCGCGGTCCTTGAAGGGCTTCGGTCCAGCGAATTTTACGGTACGAAGTCCAGGAGTGGTGCGCGCGTCCGTCGAAATCGATGGGGTCGCCGTCGCTGACGTGCCCTTTCGTATTGTGCCCGACGAGGCACAGCCAGTGGACGTAATTGTAGGTCGCACGTTCACCGACCACCCGAGCGTGGACTACCACAAGGTGGGTGACACGCTCACCTTCGAGCGAGCGGCGTTGTTGACGGACTGCCGTGAGGCGGCAGGGAGTCCGGTGGCTTCGGCGAGTGTGGTGATCCCACCGCACACCGTTGGCTTCTTGGCCATGGCAGACGAGGGAGACCGGTACGTGCTGCCGATCATGAACCTCAATCAGAAGGAACAGGAGGTGCGAGGCGAACAACACGATGTGGTGAGAGGAAGCATCAGTCGGCTGCCAGTGGTGCGAGGGGATGGTCGCAAAATGTGCGCCATCGAACCAACGGAACTCGACGTCGGACCGAATCAACCGAAGGAAGTGGTAAGTCAACTGTGCGAAGTGATCAACGATTTTCGGGAGTGCGTTGCGACAAACCTTCGAGAATTAGGGTGTGCGAAAAACGTGACAATGGACATTAGACTTAAAGACGGTGCACAACCGGTATGTGCGAAACCCTACCGCGCAACGGAGGGCGAAAAACAAGAAATCCGGGATATAATTGGTCAGTGGAGGGATGCGAAAATTGTGACAGAGGCCGAGTCTCCTTACGCCAGTCCGGTGTTACTGGTAAGGAAAAAGAATGGCGAGTCGCGCCTCTGTGTGGACTTCCGACGACTGAATAGTGAAACGCAACGAGTTCACTTTCCCCTTCCGAACATTGAGGAACATTTATTAAAAATCCGTGACAGTAACTTGTTTATTGTTCTCGACTTAGCTCATGGATATCTGCAAATTCCGCTCAGTGAGGATGCGAGAGCGCGAACGGCCATCATCACGCCGGACAAGACCACAGAGTTCACTCACATGGTGTTCGGCCTGATGAATGGACCTGCATTTTTTTCGAAGGCCATGCACAAGGCGTTAGGTCCGTTGAGAACCGACACCGTGTTGTACTACTTAGACGACATTCTGATTCCCGGGAAAAACTGGTCGGACTTGAAACAAAAGCTGGCGAAGTTGCTCGAAGCGCTACGGAGCGCCGGTCTACCTATCCGCTTGGAGAAATGCCGTTTTCTGTATCCCAAGATGTCGTACTTAGGATTCGAGATCTCGGGCGAGGGAATTGAACCTGGAGAAGCGAAGTTACGAGCGATTCGTGACTTTCGAGAACCATGCAGCGTTCAGGAGTTTCGACGGTACCTCGGGTTGACCGGATTCTTTCGAAAGTTCGTTTTACAGTACGCAAAGCAGGCCGCACCGCTGACGCGACTGCTGACCAAGGGAGCTGAGTTCGAGTGGGGAGCGCAGCAGCAACGGGTGTTCGAGCAATTAAAGGCGCTACTTTTAGCACGACCGGTGTTGCAGACGTATAGCAGCACTGCGGATACGGAACTAAACAGTGACGCCAATTCCGAGGGGTTAGCGGGCATGCTCATGCAGCGAGATGCTGCGGGACGGCTTCGCCTGGTGTACGCCGTCAGTCGGAGGACGACGCCCGCCGAGCGAGCCCACCACAGCAGCAAGCTGGAACTATTGGCGGTGGTGTGGGCGGTGAATCGTCTCAGGCCAATGTTGGCCAATCGACCATTTACTATCGTCAGGCGCTCATTTACCTCAACGAACAGCGTACTCTGAACGCGCAGATCGTCCGCTGGAACAATTTATTGAGCGGATACCAATTTCAGATCGTCCATCGAGCGGGAGTCAAAATGGCTCACGTCGACGCGCTAAGCAAGGCACCCGTTCAAGAATCAGGAACCAGCGAAGAGAACACGATGTTTTGCGTGACCAACGAGGTGGACCTGGTACACATGTATCAACGAACGGATCCGCGGCTCAATAGACTCCGAGGAAGTCTCCAAAAGCCGGCGAACGAGCGCACGCGGGAAGAGCAGCGGGAGGTAGATGACTACGAGTTACGAGACGGCATCGTGTATCGTGTGGTCGAGGGCCTGGCCAAATACGTAGTTCCTAAGGCCATGGGGAAGGGACTGGTCGTACGGTTCCACGACCTTAAGGGACATCCGGGCGTGGAAAGGGTGGTGACGCGGCTGCGTCATCACTACCATTTTCCGCGGATGAGGGCATACGTTCGACAACACGTCAGGGCCTGCCCCGAATGCCTGGCCTACAAAACCAAAGGAGGGCGTCAGCCGGGCGTTCTGCATTCGATTCCGCCGGGGCGACGTCCCTTCGACGTCGTCCACATGGATCACCTCGGGCCATTTGTGTCCAGTGCGAGGGAACACAAATATTTGTTTGTCATTGCAGACACGCTGACAAAATACCTACTGCTGAGGCCGGTGAAGGATACGACGACGAGGGCGGTCGTACGTCACCTCCAGGAGCTGGTCGACGCCTACGGGGCTCCGGGACGGATTATTTCGGACCGTGGTGCGTGTTTTACCTCGAGCCAGTTCGAGGACTTTTGCCGAGAACACGGTATTCGGCACACCGTGACGTCTCCTAGGCATCCCCAAGGCAACGAGCTCGTCGGGCGAGCCAACGCCACCATTCCGGCGGCCCTACGAACGAGCCTGGGGACGGACGAAGGTCGATCTTGGGATCGGGGGCTGCGGAAGCTCCAATCAGACCTGAACGAGATGGTCAACGGGAGCACCGGGAGGAGTCCGTTCGAGCTACTCCTTGGCTACGTGCCGAGGCGTGCAGAAGGTTCCCTACGGCAAGCCGGGAACGACGGAGAATTTCGGGGGACCGAGGAGATGAGAGCCGAGGCACGGCAACGTATCGACATCAGCCAGCAGACGGCGAAACGCCGATTCGATCGAGGACGAACGCGCGGCGTCGAGTACAAACCGGGGGACATCGTTTATGCCAAAGCTGCTATCGTGTCGACGGGTGATTCAACAAAGCTGCATCCACGATACCGAGGACCCCTGGTCGTGACGGCGAAGCTACCGGGAGACACCTACCGAATCAGCAGGCTCCGGGACGACTCCGAGGGGAAGCGCTATGCCACCACGGCGCACGTGGAGCAGCTCAAGCTTTGGAAGGCGGAGAAGGCAGAGAGCAGCGACAGCGGAGAGGAGGAGGACGATTCTTTCCTGAGCGACGGAACAGCGGAACTTGGGGAGATGTACAGTTCCCCGAAGGCGAACACCGAGTCCGGGGCGACTCGTCCCGACGAGCCTCCCTGCCGGGCAAAAACGAACGCGGACGTCACGACAACGAAGGAGGACGTCACAATGACGAACAAGACGCAGCGAAGACCAGCGCGGGTCCGCCGCCGACCCAGGTGGATGGAGAGCTACGAGGTCGAGGCGACTCTGGGGGGGGGGGGACCAGTACGGGGCACCACGACTTCGCTCGGGGACGAGCGATAGAGGATGGCCGAGTGTTGACCACTAGGGAGTGACAGCAGCCGGGGAGATTGACGACAGCGCCGACGGCCAAAACGTGAGGGTGCCGGTTGGCAACCCGCACGAGCGCGCACGGAAACCGGGGCCGGGAGAACCCCGCGTCGGAGAGAGTAGAGGAGTAGTTGTGGAGCGAGCGAAACGAACGGGCGCGGTATAACGAGAGCGAAAACGAAAGAGAGCGGAAGAGAGGTACGCGAAGGTGCTCGCCACGCGGTCGGCCGAGACCTTTCGAGAGTTGAGGGAGTTCGTAGTAAACGAGAGTCGCGTGTGTGGAGTTGTTTGAGAGTCGGTGTATAATTGTTAATTATCTCAGTATAGTCTTTATGTGTTCCTTTTGTACCAATCAAATATATATACTGTGACGTGGCTTTTTTCCACGTCACATTTAAGCTCTACAACGTCCCGCCGACTCGGAGCCGATACCGCGACCGCGACGAGATCCCGCAGCGTCCCTCTGGCGGAAATTAATTACGCGCTAATATTATTCT
>JAPYZJ010005636.1:0-11265 GCA_030522765.1 Ophioninae sp. B BG-2022a
GTTGCAAATAAACCCAAACAAACTCAAATTACATAGTTGCAAACAAACCAAAATTATATAGTTGCAAACAAACCCAAATTATATAGTTGCAAACAAACCTAAACAAACCCAAATTATATAGTTGCAAACAAACCTAAACAAACCCAAATTATATAGTTGCAAACAAACCCAAATAACATAGTTGCAAACAAACTCTTGCAAACAAAACAGATCAAACCCGAACAATATATTTGCAAACAAACTTTTGCAATCTGAAGCGTCCGAGCAGTTTGTTGTTGAGGTACAAAACGTGCGCGGATGTGTAGATGCAACGTAAGGTGTCGACGTAATATATGCCTCACGTCGATTACGTGCTATCCGTTCGCGAATTCTATCCTTATCGAACGAGCACATTGACGAGACGTCCTCGAGGTGCGACGGTTACTTATATGGATCGGAATATCGAGTACACGTGGCTACCTTAAAAGGCAACGTATATTGTATATACAGGATGTCACGGGTTGAATCGTTCAACGGAAAATATGAAATAAACAACGATATAGCCTCTTGGAAAAATGGAATACAATTGGGCTGTTATCAGTTTTACAAGAAACGTCACGGCTCGGTAAACTTGAAATTATTACAAAATCTTTACCGCAATTTGAAAGGAAGATCCCACACGACGAAATCAATAAAAAAACAAACAATATCGTATTTCGTCTCAAAAAGCGGACCCCTTAAATAACAAGCAGTCTTATCGAGAGTCGGACAAATTTTTCCACCGCGTTTATCCGTAAACGCACCGAGGAATAATCAACGTAGAGTTCGTACGGAATAATCAATAACTCATGACTCTGGTTTCTTTGAGAAAGGTCACACCTCCCCATCGCTTGTACAAAAACAAAAGAAAACAAAAAAAAAAAAAATTGGTCATGCTCGTTCGATGAATGTGCATATCCGTGAAGGCGATGAATCGCAGACTCGTATTATCATCATTGCCAGCGACGATAACACTCCGAGTGTAGCGATAGTGCGACCGTGACTGCATTTGCATTCGAGTCGATAATTAAATCGAGATAAATGGGTCTCCACCCACGCGAGTGTAAGTTCTCCTGCTTCGATCTCTACAGCAGTTGCGTTCAGGCCGAGAAGAAGAAAAAAACAGTCAGAGAAAGAGAAAGAGCGGGAGGTCGCGTGTACTGGAGATCGGCAGGCTCGCGTGATTCACGCCGCCTGCCGCTCTAAATAAATTCGTGCGAGTGAGCCAAACAGGTAGTTCTGTGCTCCCACTCCGGCTACCCCCCCCCCCGCGCGCCCCCTGCCGCGCGCGGGCGTATCACGTGCTTTGGCCGGATGGAAGAGTTGCCCGACGTCGTGAGACGAACGCGAGAGCGTGCGACGTCGTCGCCACGACGGTGGCGACTCTCCTAAGCTCTTTTCGAATCACGCCGTCCCACGCGACCGCCGTTCGTTTGGCCGTTTCCTCCCCACTCTTCGGGTCGAGCCGCGGACGAAGCGTGCTATCTATGCGGCACTAACCCACGCACGATTCCGTCGCACACTCGGGCCGCGCTTCCCCGTACGTGTCCGGGCTTGTCGCAGGGCCGTAGAAATCGAATGGGTAGCGCGAGCGTGTGAGAACGCGAGAGTGGGAGGAAGAGAGAGAGAAGGAGCGTGCGCGCGCCGCGAACGAGCGAAGGAAAGGGAAAAAATTTCCCCGACAATCCACGAGCCCACCACACGTATTCCCCTTCGCGAGCGTGGCACGCTCGCTGCTCGGCCACACCGTCGGGCCACGCACGACCGAAGGTCGCGGGAGCGAGCGTGACTCCCAGGTGGGGGAAGAAGCGCTCTCGCCTCGCCCAATCGGTGAGCCTCGGTCACACGCCGCATCGAATCCTACCACCTCCATTGGCGCTCGGTATGCCTCTCGCTCTCGCTCCCACCGTTCAAGCTTCTTCATCTCTCCGCGGCGGTTACTCTTTCTCCCTCTCTCACTAGACGACCCGCGGGGATACAGTCGTGCTTACTCTTACCCTTCTCCCTCCTACTCTCTTATTTCTCCTTTTACCAGCTCCCTGGGACGATTGTCGAACTCCCTCTCTCTCTTTCTCTCTCGTTTCTACTTCGTGGACTCACGCCAAGCTCTTCTGGGACCTGCCGCCTCCGATGCGCCCACTTTTTTTTTCTTCTCTCTTTTTTCTTCTCTTCTATACTTCTTCTATCCGTCTCCCTCGCAACCGAGTCTCTTCCACGAACTACCGGCTTATCCCTTCTCCGTATACACGCGAGAGTCTATACGTATATAGATCGAACGTAGAGACGAGAGTCGTTTTGCACTGATGGAATGCTTGTGGCTGGGAGTTTCTTTCTTCCTCTCTCTCTACTCCCTCGCTCTTTCTTGACCCCTCTTATATTATTTATATTTTTTCAATTGTTATTCTTGTTATTACCTCGCATGACTTCATAATCCGTTCTTCGATTTATTTTTACTTCTCACTTTGCACTATCATTTATCATCTCCGACATTGTGTACTTTTGTGCGATTTGTTTATTAGGTGCTGTTTCAACTTTGTCTATAAATCTGAGTTTTTTGTGTCCCCGCCAAAACTACTTCAGTCAAGAATAGCTTGCATTAATTACACAATAAATATATGAAAGAGAAACTCAGTTATTTAACAACGGAGGGGATGATTGTTTGATTGGAAAAAAGTGTAATAATATATGAGAATACTGGTTTTGAAAGTTTTAGAAGTTTTTAAGATTTTCTTCGTGTACTCAAGGTCACCAACTCAACGGCTTATAAAAATCTGTTCACAGCCCTGAACAGTTCGTCTTTTTCCCCTTTTTTCACGGCGATTGTTGGTATTCTCATCTCAGAGTTTATTTAGGTTTATTTGGGTTTGTTTGGGTTTATGAAGAAGAAAAAAGACATCTTGGAGCGGTATCGATCGATTTGCACGAACGCCCGCGGGTCTATTTGCATCGAGGATTTTCCCATGCATAGACTCCCACTCGAAGAGCCGACTAGGCAAATACGAGTGGCGCCACGCCGTAAAAAAAGAAGTAGGCGGAAAAGCGCCTCCGCGTATACGCCGACGATCTAATCTCTCTCTCACTTTGCGAGTCGAAAATCCCCAAGCTCGGATTATCATACGCATGAGCTGCGACGAGATTAAAATTATTATCTCCCGGTACACTCCTTGAGCGTCGTCAAAGTTCTCCCCAATGACTCGAAATACGGGAACGGGCGCGGCTTCGGGCAATAAACCCCGATCCCTATTGCGTTACGGTTTTCGCAGATACGACAGCGCCAAAACGCCTTCATCCTTCGAACCCCCCCAGATCCGATAGGATCCCAGACGGAAATGCCGCCGGCTCAGACTCTTGTCTCCATCGGTAAATGCGCGTTTCTGCATTGCGAGAGCCTCATGGATTAACCTCTACCGAACCGAATATCCTTGACGCCACTTAACGCGTTTTTACGAGGTTTTTCATCGCCGGCCAGTTCGGGGAGATTTTTTAAAAGTGGAAATGGAACGGTTCAGGAAAAACCCCTAAACGAAAAATGAATTGTTAATTCTTGGATTCCTATTGATAAATCGCGATAAACATCAATCTACGTTGAAACCCAAACAAACCTAAACATCAGTCTTCGAGTCCAAACAAACCCAAACAAACGTCAATTTACGTTGAAACCCAAACAAACCCAAAGAAAAATCAATCTACGCTGAAACTTAAAAAACAAAAGCAAAGTTCAAAAGAATTGAAACGTGCGGAACGCCTGGGCCCTCCTCGGAGGCGTAAAAGCGCGAACAATGCGCTATTTGCGTGTCGGGGCGTGCAGGCTTCGCGAGGACGTAGTACGAGGCGAGATCGCTTCTTTTTTTTTTCTTCATTTGTTCCTGAACGGTGAAGAGGCCCGAGAAACGATGCAATATGTATTAGCGTTTATACGTGTTGGAGAGACGCGTGCCAGATCGGGTCGCGCGTGCGTCAGTCTCTCCCTGTCTTATTCCAAACTCGTGCTATTTTCGATGAAGCCGTGACAAGTCAGACGCCTCATACACGCGCACCCACACACCGAGAATCTCATGACTTCTGACGTTCGTCGCGTACGTGAAACTCGTCGCGAAACCGCACCAGATATATATATATATATATATATATATATATATATATCCGGACGAGACAGCGGTAAGGAAATTGCGCAAGCTCGAGACGAAAAGAGATAGAAACCGAGTGAGAACTTTTTTTTTCTGGACAGAAAAACTCTGGACAGTGTCACGAAATGGACCAGCTTTTGGTGCTGACTGCATATTCATTATGATTTTTACACGTGGATGACGGAACGAAATTGGCTCGTATACATTAAGTATATACTGTTAAAAAATAAAGAACGTAAAAGGAAATAAAAGGAAATAAAAATAATATTGATAAGAAGATTGAAAAGAAGATGATCTCAAACAAACCCAAACGAACCCAAGCAAAGCCGAATGATAATCTAATATTGATGAAGATCAAGATAAAAATAATATTGATGAAGATAACATTGATAAGAAGATGAAAAAGATGATCCACAGCAAACCCAAACCAACCGAAACAAACCAAAACCAACCCAAACGAACTAATAATGAAGACATTAGGATTACGATGAATAAACATTGAAATGAAAGAAAAACAGACTCAGACATAGGGAGAGAGAGAGAGAGTCGACGACGAATCTCAGCTTCTCAATCATCGCGACAAGAATCAACCTGCCAGACATCGAGCATTGGCGAAGTTGTACAATCGTTCGCGATCGTCCCAGTTAACATGTGCCTAGCGCTAGCGATTCCAAAAAGTTCCCAAAAAAATCCCAAAAAATTCCGAAAAATCTCTTTTTATATCCTCCCAGCCCAGACGAATCCCAATGTCCACTTGGCTGGAGAGTAGCCTGAAGACGATACGAATACTACAAAGGTAGGAAAAGAAAAATCGCATTGTTCAATCGAGTGGAATCGGAGTGTCTCGGGTATCAAAGGAGCTCTGGGGGCGCTGTCTCCGAAAATCCCTTGGATTAATCGCCGACACGCATGCCCCGAGGGCCCAACGGGGGGTTCCCTCATCGTAGCCGCTGCAAGACCGCGCGCCGTTTGGGCCCCACCGACCGCCAGGCCTGTTGATCGCCTCGCTGGTGGGGGAAGGCCCAGGTGGGGGTAAGCGCGCAGCGCTTGCTTGGAGTGGGGGGAAGGGCCCTTTCTCACGGAGGATCGGAGTGCCGCCGTCGAGTGTCGGAATTCCGTCGGGGAGGGGGGGTTTGGGTTTGTACGTATATGTATATATCGTACAGGGTCGAAAATCCATGGGTCCAAGCGTCACGCGCTATCCCCACTCTTACTAGCCTCTAGTTTCCCCCTCCAGGTCACGATAAGCGCGCCTTCAACGTTACAACAACCACCACCACGACCCGAGTGAAATTCCAAGGCTCTCGCGACCAGAGCACGCTCCTCGCACGCCAAGGGACAGAAATCGTTGCGCTCTCGAGAGACGAGTCAGTCGAGCTCTGGCGCGCTTTGCGAGAGGTCGAAAAATCTCTAACGAGAGAGATAGAAAGAATAAGAAGAAGAGAGAAGAGGACGATCTTTGGAATCGTCCAATCCAATAGAAGTTTTCTCGTTCACGAAAGTTCCCAACTACCAGCTGATTGAAATACAACATATCACACTTCCATATCAGCCTATCGCATATTTTGGATTACATTGCCTTCGGAGTGCTGTTTGTTGTTTTCCTTGTTGAAACCGCGAGACATATATCGTCATCTTGTTGGGTGTTATCAGTGAACAAACGGTAATCACTCGACTGGATTATCTGGAAGTGAAGTGTGTACGATTTAACTAAGACGAGGCTGTGTCCCCACATAGCCTTGGTACTCGGTTATCGTCAAGGAGGATTCGAACGATTCGGATAGCGAATTGTTCTTTTGTGATATCAACGAGTATTTGAACTATGGTGACCGGGATCGGTGCTACGATGCCAACCGGCGGTGTCACCGTTGGTGCTACACCACCCGCTGCCCACGTGCCTCAAGAGGCTGGACAGCCACCTGTACAAACCAATAATTCGCCGACACCCAATACCCCCACTGCTACCACCACTAGACGCTCCGGTGAAAATCGACGGGTTAGTTTCGAATTTTCGAAATTTTACGAATCATTCACCAACATCTGATTCGCGACTTTGATCAAATTATTTTTCGTGTTTTTTCATCGGAATTCACTCGTGAAAATTCAATCTGATTTTGTAGGAAATTTTCGAAAAATGAATGGAAGTTTGGAAGTTTCGAAAAAACATCTAGATTTTATTTTGATTCGGAATTGGAGCAACAAAAAGGTTTTTTTTAATCGTTTTTGAAAAGTTGGTTGTACGATCAGTTCATGTGATTTTTTGCGCCGGGCGACAATGACGAATCGATCGGTCCGAATGATCTTCGAACTTTTGAGCCATTCGGATCGCAACGCGAAGTGACCGTTCGAATTCACGATCCACGAGATTCTCGTTATTTTATTAGACTCTAATTACAAACTCGCGAAATTTCATCGATACTTCTCGTCTAACTCAAGTTTCTCTTTACTTTTAATTACAGAGCAACAAACCAATAATGGAAAAGAGACGTCGAGCTCGTATCAATAATTGCCTCAACGACCTGAAGACCCTCATCCTCGATGCCATGAAAAAAGACGTAAGTTTCTTCAATATTTATACGCCTGATTCACCTCGACACTTTTATTCAAAATCCTCATCCTCATCACTCAGGAGTTCCTTATTTTTTGATAATTTATAAAATTGGCGTTTTCTCTTACCGTTGAACGAACCGACGTTTTTTTTGGGGTTTCCATCCTGCTGCAGTGAAAATCAACTTTTGTCCATTTTTTTCGTACTTCAACTACGAAAATCTCGACATTTTTTGGTATTTGAAATCCACTTGATAAAGCTACGGGAAAATATTTTTACCAATGATAGAGACCCAGTGAAAAAATCGGGAAGAATTTTGACATTGAAAAAGAGCTTGAACGCCCTGAACTGTAAAGTTCGATTATCGGTACTGGATAACTCAGAAAAAAAATCACGTTACCTGAAATCTGTGCCCATCTCGAACTGTGGTACTTGTCATCAATCCTATCTTAAACATACTATTTTTGAAATCCAATTCCCAAGAAATTTTCGCATCGATGTCTGACCAGTCCAAACCCAAAGCCAAAACTCTCCAAACCTCAAACCCAACCAAACCCAAACAAGCAAGCTCTCGTCCAAATCCGATGCCCAAGAAATGTTCGAATCTATGTCTGACCGAGTCCGTATTATCAATTCCAGCCAGCGCGTCATTCAAAGTTGGAGAAAGCGGACATTCTAGAGATGACGGTGAAGCACTTGGAGACGTTGCAGCGTCAACAGGTTGCATTAGCGGCAGCAACGGATCCGAACGTATTGAACAAGTTTCGTGCCGGTTTTACGGAATGCGCGAGTGAGGTTGGTCGTTTTCCGGGATTGGAGGCATCGGTGAAGCGACGTTTGATGGCGCATTTGTCATCGTGTTTGGGTCCGGTAGAGACGATGAGTAGCGGTGGTGGTCAGGGTTCATCAACGACATCAGCGGGTACGACGACGACGTCTGCATCAGCGGGGAATCCTCAGATGATGCAAGCGTCGCAATCGGCGCCGACAACGACGACAACGACGCAGCTTCAAGTGCACATATTGCCCCAAGTCGACGCAACGCCGCGAATCCAAGTTCAGCAATCAAACGGAATATTCTTTACGAACGCAAACGGCACGGGTCTTCAGTTGGTACCGACGAGGTTACCGAACGGCGACATCGCGTTAGTTTTGCCTGCTGGTGCAAAAACCCAAACAACCTCACCTGCCAGTTCTCCAGCACCATCATCACCACTGCCAACCTTGATACCGATTCCTCAGAGAACGGCGAGTACAGCATCGGCGTCATCATCGGCAAGTTCTAGCGCTAGCTCGACGTCGACATCGGCAGCCAGTCCGGTCGCTTTCGAAGCTCCACCAGCTTTCCGTGAACAGACCGTTTACGCAACGGCTAGTCATCGGGACGTTGCGACCTCACCGGCTAACGGCTACACGAGTGATCCGGAATTCGACCCCCGTATATACAGTCCGCCACTCCAAAAACCCCTCGCACTTGTCATGAGGAAAAGCGTAATGCCGGAAATCGAAGGAAAACCGTGGAGGCCCTGGTAATAAACAAACCCAAACAAACCCAAACGACAAAAGCGAAGGAAAAAAGGCGCCTCTTTCTGGCAAACGGGCGGTAAAGATTCTTTGCTTATTACAGAAAGAACTTATGATGGGTCGAATATTTGTGTGTGTGTGTGTGTGTGTGCGCCTCAAGCGGGACTTGTGCCTCGATACAACGTGGAACTTCGATCAACCGATCCCTCGATTAAATCGGTTATATTTCGTTCTCAACTTCTTACACGTCGACCGGACCTGGCCAGTAAAGCCCTAATGGGCTGTGCCTTATCGTAACAGTGCCTTTGTATATTATTCGCGAGTCACTTTGTCTCCTCGTTCCGAGAGGAAAACGGAGCTTGCAATTAGGGAGAGAGAGAGAGAGAGGCGTTTAAGTTGGTAGTTTTCTAACTACCCCCCCCCTCCCCTTGAATCGTTCCTTTGTAAATAGAGAAGAGTAATAAGGATATGAGTCTATTGTACACATATATTTGTATATATATATATATTGTATTTGTATATATAGGGAGTTTATATATATATATATTTTTTTTTGTTTTAAGTGCCTTACGCAACAAGAATCACCGAGGTCTTCCATTATTTTCTTGTAACGTAAAAGCAAATGACGAAACGCGTGAACAGTAAGGCAAAGAGAGGGAGAGAGAGAGAGAGAGAGAGAGCAGCGTCCGTTCAATTGTCTTCGATACGGTATTAGTTAATAATTTTCGTAGTCGTTAAGTGATACGAATGATAAAGTGCGAGTGTGATAAGGAGCTGGAGCTCTTGTCGCGAGGGCAGAGCGACGGGAGCGCTAAAGAGCGAGAGAGAGAATTTAAAGAGTGTCCTATTTATATTTATGAATGCAAAGATTGAGTTTATTATTCCTCTCTGTTGTGAAAAATTGAAAAAAAAAATCAACAAAAACAACAAATACACACATACACACGTACAACCACGCTTACTACTATAGGAGCATCAAAATAAATATTGATCTCTTTATTGAAACTTTAAACGAAATCGTTTTTTGTCATTTATTTTCCTAAACCCGTTGAAAATGAAAAAAAAAACCAAATTTCCTGGTGATATTCAGTTTTTGGATATTCGGAAGAAAAATTATGTGCAGTCAGGAAAAGACTGCGAAAATTTTGGAAAATTATCGATTCGGATTTTGTCGGTTTTTTTCTTGGGGAAAATTCGTGGGAGTAGCGAGGGCCCTTTTTGACGAGTGGCGCCATCTGGCGGACGATGAAGGAAGCTGGAGGCCCTCATCCGGGGCCCTCGTAAAAATACGATTTTATATATATATATATATATATAGAGAGAGAGAGAGGGGTGGGACGAAGAGGATGGGGGATTCCAAACTGAGTATTGGGCCAGACGAGGACCCTGACGAGGCTAAGGATATACCGCCATCTGGCAGGAATTTGCGGAACACCGAAGAGGGCGAACTTCGTTAAACGAGTCGTTGGTATCGTAGGGCGTACGCCGTATCGGTTCTTTTTTCAAATCTGTAATTTCTTTTGCAAATAAAAAAAATGCCAAAAAATCTGTATCTGTACTATTTAATAAAATTGATTTCGGTATTGATTTTTATAACGTGATACTTAAAAATTCTCTAATGATTATTTACATATTTTTCGGTATTCTAAAACATCCGTTTTTCGAAAATTTATTTATTTTTAGTTTTTTTGTATTCGTGATATTTTCATAGTTTATAATATTTATGTTTATACCGATTCAACTTAATACAATTTTTTTTGAATTAAGAATCAATGATCATATAAATTCCTAATTAAAAGAATCGATAAGAGTATTAAATAATTTTGACAATTTGTCAATTATAACTAATAATTCGATAATAAATTAATATTTTTACTTGTTTTTAATTGGAAAAATGTTAACTTATTTTCTAATATTTGTATACAGTTCTATTCACACTCTTGTGCCACTTAATGTTTATTTACAAATCTTACGATTTCGAAAAGATGTTTTCTATAAAAAAAATGCTTTGTACTAAAGATAAATCATTTTTTTCATGGATTTTTTAATATTTATCATTATTATCAGTTATTCGAATCGACGAATGAAAATAATCCAGTGCCACCAGTCGTGATTGTTTGAAAAGCGATCTTTCTATAAATAATCGGCTTAGAGTTCTGTGACGTCATCACGCAAGTGGTAAGGTTACCGAGGTGACGACTTATTCGAAGCCCCAATCGTCAGCTTCGTGTGCTGAATTTTTTTCTCTAATGTCGAATGACCCTAGATGTTTTTTGTTGCACAATAGGTCTTTAGGTTAGGTCTATCATTCGTGTTATCCTTTTGATGTTTTCTCGACTCTCTTGACGTTCTTTTCGCGTGCGACGAAAGTTGTTGACACAACAATTTCCTTTCGACCTATAGCCGGCTAATCGTCTTCACTGGTTATTCCAGGAATTCGGAAAACAAGTTTCTGATAAATAGAATTGATCTTCTGACGTTCGAGAGTGATAATGTTGGTCAACTTCGTTTGGGAGATTTTCAAAAAGTGGTTCATTGGAAAGTTCTCCCGGTTTACGAAAAAAAAATAAGTCGATTTTAAAAAATAAAAAAAAGATGGATTTGGATCATCCCTAAATTTTCATCACAAATCTACCATTCGTTCTTCCCAAAATTCAAAATTCCTATGAAAAAATCGTGTTTGTAGAAGTTTTTTACGATTTTTTCCTGGAAATTTTGGGTTTTGGCAGGAATGAATGGTCGATTCGTGCTCAGGGGATCAAATTACATCGAAATGGACTAATAAAAAAAATATTAAAAATCCAAATGTTTTTCCGATTTTTGGGGAAAATAAGTTTTTTCACTCAATCATCGATAACTTTTTTTCCTTAAGGATTTGGCACTCCACTCTGTGCTTAATCTCTTCGTGATGATTTTCTCTTCAAAATTCTTTTTTTATTATTGAAATCGGATGATTTTTCGATTTTTTGCAGAATTTCAAAGTTGGACCATCGATTTTTGCCAATTTTTCCATACATACCCCTTTGCCTCTTTTTTTGCGATTTTTCA
>JAPYZJ010005637.1:0-11264 GCA_030522765.1 Ophioninae sp. B BG-2022a
CGGAAGGGAGGAGACGAAGCGAAAAAATGGGATCTCGACGATCAGCCGAAACGACGTTGTTACGAAAGCCCATATATGGGCCCTCATCCTGGCCTCGATCTCGCTACGTCTGATTTTCGCGACCCGATTTTTTCCCTTTTTTTTTTGGTCTTTTTTTCGCGAAGGGTGCGCAAAAACGGTTTCCCTCGGCTGATAAGTGATAACGGATACAATATACAGTCGGGTAATTATTACGCGAGCAACGTCGAAATTAGAGACGAAAAAAGAAAAAAAGGCGAAAGAAAGTCGCGATTTCCGCAAGGGCGTGTGTGTCTCCATAGACCTATCGAAGGAAGGAAGAAAAAAAATAAGAAACACAACTTTTATCATTACGATCAATACTATGCGTAAACAACAACAAAAAAACAAACAAGTTAATATCGTGTGTAATATTACAATTTACTGTAGGAATGCGAGACGAATAATTGCTACGTAAAAAAAATATAACAAAAAAGAAAAAAACGAAAAAAAAAAGATGGGAGAAAGAGAGAATGATGAAATACATCGCTAGGAGCTTGTGAACAGATCTCCCAGCGTAACTCGACGAGGATGAGACGTGCGAAGATCGAAAACAAACAACAAACAAAAAAAAACAAGAAAACAATAACAAAAAACGAAAACACACACACAAACATAATTTAATTATTTATTTATTGCGACGTATAAATGAATTTTGAATCTCTGTTACTGACGTATGAATACTGTCGAAAGGGTTCACCCTAATTTAATCGATGTAATATAAAACAAAAACCACTATATATATATATAAATTTTACTTTTTTTTAAATAGATCTATATATATATATATACACACACGCATATATGTATATGTATATATATCATTTACGATTCAGCCAGGAAAAAGGCATAGCGAAAAAAAAACTGTACGAGGTCGATCACTCGTACCCTGAATACCGGGAGTCTGTTTTCTTCTTCTTTTTTTCTTTCCCTCGTTTGGAGGCAAAACGGACCATCCTCAATCGAAAAAAAAAAACTTACTGGGCGATTTTTGGACGGGCATCGATTTTGACTTCCGGCTTCCTTCCGTCGACGATCATAGGACACGAAGCGAAATTTATCGGGGTCGAGTTCGAGATCATACGAAATTTTGAGTTTGTGAAGATGATTTTAAAAAAAGGAAAAAAATGCAGAAGCAATGAATTTGAAGAAAAAGACTTTCGGAATGTGTCGAGGACTTGAGTTCGCAATGATTTTTTTTTTAGTTTTTCTCCTTCGTCGTTTTAAAGTTGGAAAATCTTTTTTTAATTAATTTGAAATAATTATTTTTTCTTTTTTATTAATTCGATATCCATCGAATCGATGTTTTCTTCTTTTTCATCTTTTTTATAATTCGAAATATCGAAAATTGGAAATCGTTTTTATCGATATTTTCTTTTTTCTTTCGATAATTTGAATCTTGGGCTCAATTGGCTTTTCTTTTTGTTTTTAATTCGAAACGGTGCATCAGGAAGAAGAAATCGAACTTTAAATAGAAAAAAAAAATGGTTTCCTTGATAATCCGAAAAGTATAAGATAAATTCTTTTTGAATAATTGAAAGTTTGTTTCTCTTGAAGTAGATTGACCACATCGCTGTATCAATATTCGAAAAAACGACGTTTCACGATTTTCTTTACCAATTATATTTTTTCACACGTCCTATCGAATGGATATTATTTTTTATTCTATGAATAATGAAAAGTTGCAATATTCGTTTTACCCATTATACGGACGTTCCGTTTGACATTCAAATCAATTTGTCATTAAATTTACGAACTTTCTCGCCTATGCGTTTCTGTAAGAGTTCAATCGAGAATTTTCTTTTTTTTTTTAGGTTTTTTGTTATCGGACTGCAAATTCGATGCCCGGACGAAAATGAGAAAATTTTGGGGGCCATTTTGCGAGATTTCGATCTCAGCAGGCATGAAAAAAAAGACACCGAGCTTCTGGAAAAAAAAATTCGAAAAAACCGGAAATTTCGCTCTCGTCCCTCATTTCCGGTACTTTGAAAAAAACGCGATAGCGAGGTCCAAAAAAGAAACAAAAAACGTGAACGTTGACATGTGTGTGTATGTGTGTGTGTGTATGTGTGTCATTAGCCGAATCCTGTCCCGAATAGCGAGACGTTTTCATTTTTTATTTCTTCTTTTCTTCTTTTTTTGTTTTTTTTTTAACCCAAGCATCACAAAATAGTTTTCGTCCGTGCCAAAGTGTTTCCTCGTTTCGACAGAGCTTCTATTATCGTCCGTGAAGAAAAGGAAGACGAAGAAAAGCCCCGAACTCTCAAAGTTTTTTTTTTCGTACTTTTTAGGGGATATTTTAAAAACCCTTAAAAACGTGTGTCGAAAAGGAAAAGATAAAGAACGATTGACGAAAGCAAAGAAAAAAGTATTAGGTTGGGCAATAAGTTCGTAACGTTTTTATATTTACTTTTGGTTTAAAACGATTTTTATTGCTGTTTGGGTTTGCTCTACGAAACTTCGCTAAACGTATTTTCGAGTACTTTTGTATTACTTTTGACGCTTAGAGATTGAATATTCATGAGGGTAAAAAAGTAACATTGTCGACACCTGCTTTTCTTATTTTCGACAACGTTTTTTTTGACGTTGCAAATGTCCCGGGCTTTCAGCAGCTTTTTCGTCTCGATGAAAAGCGAAGAAAATGGTGTCGAAAATATTGCTTCAAATATTCCATTTCCACGTCTCGAGAGTAATAAAAAATTAAATTACTCAAAACGACGATTAGCACAGTATTGCAGAGCGGAAAGAGCTCTATCGAATGAACATAGACACTTTGTCAAACAGACAAAAAATCGTAAAACAAAAAAAAATTTTAAAACGCTACGAACTTATTTCCCCAACTTAATTGGCAGGATCTCGTTTTCCCAATCGTGCCATGTGTGTGTGTGTGTATGCGCGCATCAAACCATTCAATCAAAGATGTTGGTTTGTCCTTTTTTTCTTTTTTTTTTAATTAAAAAAAAATCATCGAACTCCCCTGTCCACCTCAGCCATGATTCTTTCACACTGTAAAAGTGACTGTGAAATTGTATATTATTATATAATTAGCAATTGTAACACCGTTCGAAGATTGTAGATATTTTTCATTAACGATGAAAACAAGAAACGCGATGATTAGAAGAAAATAAAAAAGAAAAACGAAAAGAAGAAAGGAGAGAAAGAAACAAACCAGAAAAAAAACACACACACGATTGAAGCATCACAATTGCCGCGAGATATACAATTCCGTTTTCTTTTTCTTCTTTTCTTTTTTTTTGTAGATATCGCGGGTTCGAAAAAAAAAAAGAAACAAAATGAAGAAACTGGACGAAGTTTTGTGTGAATAGGTTTTCTTTTCTAAAAAAAAAAAACGGAGGAAAACAAAGAGAGAAAAAACGAAACGTCGAAGACGAGGAGAAAGAGATTAAAAAAGAAAGATCGATTCTTTGTAAAAGGATCCAATAATCATAGTTTCTATGAAAGTATCGAAGACTTCGTAGTACATTTTTAATGAGTTCCTGCGGCGACTATTCGTTATCCCCCGATAAAATGGATATTTGTCTGTTTCGTTCATGTGTGAATGAAGCTTTCTGTCTCTATCGACCGCCTTTTGTACATTTTCTGTTCGACTCTTCATTGTCGATCCCTTCCCGTCTTGACGTTTTTCCCATCGAAATCAACTTCGAGCTGTCCGATATCGATCATCGAAAAATCTCGATTCGGACGAGGTCACGAAGAAAATCTCGGATTGCAGGCTGGCGAGACGATTTTCAAGATTCTCGATTTTAGAGAAATGAAAAAATAATTTGACTTTTCAAAATGGAATTTTATCCTTCGAGAAAAAGTGCTAATTAGTCTCTCAACATTTTTTTTTTATCATTATTTTCGTAGGTTTTAAAAAAATTGTCTCTTTCTCATCAAAAGTGAAAAAAATGAGGTACGAGACAAATATTTTAGATTGGGGAATAAGTTCGTAGTGTTTTTATATCTTCTTTTGATTTACAACGATTTTTTCGCTGTTTGACAAAGTGTATAGAAATCATTGGATAGAGCTCTTTCTGCTCTCCAAAACAGTGCTAATCGTCTTTTTTGAGTAATTTTTTTTTACTTTTGAGGCTTAGAAATGGAATATCCAAAGCGAAGACAAGCAGGTGTCGAAAATGTTGCTTAAAAAATTTCATTTCCAAGCGTCGATAGTAATAAAAAATTAAATTACTCAAAAAGCCGATAAGCACAATTTTGTAGATCAGAAAGTGCTCTGCCGAATAAACACCAACACTTTGTCAAACATACAAAAAACCGTAAAACAGGAGAAAATATAAAAAGGCTACGAACTTATTTCCCCCCGCCTAATATTTCCAGGATGGAACAAGACAATCGCGACGATAATTGATTTTCACAAGTCGTTCTTGAAACCACGACAGTTTTTACTAAAAGAAAGAAAAAAAAAGAAAATCGTTTCGCCAATAAATTCGTCGCAATCGATACGAGTTTAGCGCAGGATTCGATTCTCGTCCCGGAGGACGTACGGAATGGAACAAAACTTATCAGACACATTAAAATATATAATTCATCGATTGATACGCGCTCGTCGATTTACAGGGGGTGTCTTGGGGGGCTCTGTTCGAACGGAACGAAAAGAAGAAATGAGGGAGAAGAAAGAAGAAAAAATAGAAAGAAATAAAAATAAAATAAACAACATTAAAGTGTCACTCGTTGTGCGGGGCTGAGATCGTCGATCGATACGACAACGATTCGATACACGTTCTCTCGCGGGATGAAAAAAGGAGTTTAAGAACGCGAGAAACCACGCGTTAAATTTGTTTGGCTTCCCGGCTGGTCTCGTCTCGTTTGTTCACCTAATTTTCTTCTTGTTCTTCCCTCGAGTCGTACGTGTCGCGCGAATACGAGTTTTTGTTGCTGGTCGCGCCTCAATTAGCCCTCTATCGGGAACTGCTCGAACTCGAGCGGGTGTAGCGACGGTGGCGACGCCGCGCGTTGTCCTGGGGACTGCGGGAACGCGTTCGTGGTCGACGCCTAGGCGGTCGTATGCTTCGTCTTCGATTCATCGGTGGTGAACGTCTACGGTAACGCGGTGGCGAATTTCTACCACCCCCACCACCACCACCACCACCGCCCCAACGCAATGGCGCTCTTCGACCCGTTACCGGTGAAATTCGACGTATCGGCAAAGGCCTCGGCTTTGGCAACAATACCGGCGCTGCTGTGATCTCCTGACCATCTATCTGACCTGGTTAATCAAAAAAACACCGTTTTCATCATTTTTTCAAAAACTGGTTTTTAATAAAAAGAATTTTTTTTTCGACACGTAAAAAAAATATGTCGAAGAGTAAGAAATTTTGTATAAGAATATTGTGGATATCCGTAAAAAATTGTACAAATCGTAATTTTTTTCTTCCAGCTGAAAGTAACTTGGAAGTGGGCATATTAGATAAAAAACCTCAAGCGAAATTATCGACTACTGGAATCAATTCGAATTCATCGTTATCTTAGTACAATTGATTACCATCTGGGAAAAGCCTCTTACCTCCATCCATGTGTTTCATTGCATTCTCCGCTTCGTCCGCCGTCTCGAACTCGACGTAAGCGAAGCCCCGGCCATGATTCGGATGGAGCTTGTCCACCGAGAAATCCACCATCTTTATTTGTCCATAAGCTGAAAATATTTCTACTATGTGTTCCTTGGTGACGTTGCGCGTCAGGTGGCCAATGTGAATCTTGGTCGGCCTAGGTATTGGGGTGCGTTCTCTGCGTTTCCTTCTTGGCGTGGGAGATCTGCAAAAATACCAGATATAGATAGCAAAATGGTCGATTAGCAACAAACGAAATGGTTTATAATTAAGTTCCAATTTTCTTACAGTTTTGGCTCGGTCATTTCAATTTAGTTCAATTAATTGAAAACTCAACTGCAACTTTTTGAGACTCTGATTTGATTGTGCTCTTTCCAGTTTTAATTTTAATCAAAATCCCTTGAGCTGTAAAGTTAATGTAAAGTAGCTGTAAAGCTCTAAATCTCACAAGTTTTAATTTTTATTGGAATCTTCTCACTTTAATGGTAATCTGGTGAGATTTAATTTTAATTACAACCTTGGGAATTTCAATTCCAGCTGGATGATAAAAACGCAACGTTTTTATTATTTACGATAAGTACAAAATTTTGTCCAAGAACCTGGAACTAACGAACCCAAACAAACCCAAAAATGCATCATGTTTGTTTCTTGGAATAAATAAAATATTCTCTCCAATTACCTGGAGCTAACAAACCCAAACAAACTCAAACAAATAAAAAAACGCAACGTGTTTGTTATTAACGATAAATAAAAAATTCTGTCCAATAACCTGGAGCGTCCTTTGGGCTTTGGTTTGTCAGTAGCAGCGTTACCGCTCTTCTTCTTGTCCTTGTCACGATCCTTCTCGCGCTCTCTTTCCCGTTCTTTGTCGCGTTCCTTTTCTTTGGCGTCGTGCCTCCTGGAGCCATCGGCGCTCTTGCTGCGACTGCGCTTGCGCCCTCTGTCGCGCGAACTCCCGGAAGAGCTACCGGAACTGCTGGACGAGCTGGAGGAGGACGAGCTAGATCGGGAACTACTGCCGCTGCTGGAGCTCGAAGATGCGGAGCTGCTGTCCGACGAGCTACCGTCAAAAAGATTATGGAATGTATGAATGGTCAACGATTTTTTCGGGCTTGAAAAATGTTTCGTTTCGGACTAACCTGCTTCCACTGCTGGTTGACGAGGCTGCCCGTTTTTTTCGATCTTTGTCGCGATTTTTGTCACGCTTGTTGTCCTTGTCGGTCGCCTCGGAGTCGCTCTTACCCGTGCTGTCTTTGCGGTTTCGCGCCCTGCGGATCGTAAACACATCGTTTTTAGCGCTCGATTGTCGATCGGCCGATTGGCGGCTCGTACTCACATTTCGATTTTTTTCGATGCCGCGGACGATCTGTTGATTGGAACACGCGGCGAAATGTATTTGTTTCAGCCGGTCGGAGGATGAGAAAAAGCACCGTAAATATACCTACAATGGCGGCTTGTAGTCGCTGGGGACGTGAAGCTAGAATTACGATTGAAGACACTCTCGCGTTGGCGTGAATTTCGCGTGCCGCCTCCGTTCAACTATACACTTTAGCTAGGCTCCCGGTGCTCCTCAATGCCTTACAATATTCTCACGGCATAACTAGCGCCACGTACGGGTGAAAGAATCGAAACATCCGGACGAAAAATACATTTTGTTTTGAAAGATTTTCAGCGATAAAACTTCTCATGTCGTCGCTAACAGTCGAAAAGAAAAAAATCCTAACGAATGAACTTTAATTATCCCTAAAAATAAATAATTTTTTGTTTAAAGAGAACCGCTTCTGTACTACAGCTCCCGAAACTGCGATTTTTAAAAGTCATTCTTTCGCCGCGAGCGCCACCGTCGCTTCCAAATATACCACCTCGAAACGTCAAATCGAATTTTATTTACAAATCTCGGCATCGTCGTTCCGTTCAAAAATTATTTCGATTTCTCACGATAATGCGTAAATTCAATTTTCTTGACGAAACGTCAAGCGTCATGAAACACAGAAGTTTCAACGCGTGTTTAAATTACGACTCGCCGAAATGAATCATAGGAGGTTTCCCTCGACCAATGTAGCCGCTTTACGTGGATTAGTTTGAGCTAATTGCCATTGTAAATTATACTAAATTTTTATAACAGTCATGAATCAATGTAGAAAAGCTCATTGACAATGGAACTTCCCGAAAACTCCATATATTATCCGACTGATTCTCGGGAAGATAATTTCAAAATAGGACTCGGCTTGGCAATTACTTCGAGCCTCTTTATAGGTTAGTTTATGTTTTATTTAATCGTGGTGCTTCTGCTATGATTATTACTTTTTTTTAAAATATATAAATATATTTATTTGAATGAGGAAAATTGGAGCTAAAAAATCTATCCGATAATTATAACAATAATTAGTAAAAAATAATTAACATTATGGATTAACAAAAGATTGTGTAATAACGACATCTATAATTATCGACACGAAAATGAAATAGTAATAATTAGCATCGTTACAATTCCTCAATTTATCATTATCCCACAGAACTAATTTAGCTTCAATTTTTTATTCATGTTTTTATTTACACACATTTAAAATAAAGAATAACTAAAACCAAAAATCCTTGAACGATATTAACAATTCATAAATAACCTAATTAGAAATTAATAATTACTTTAGGTAATTGGAATTCATTCAACTACTCGGCAAATTTTCGTTAAATATGATAATACTAATTACCAAGAAATAACCTTTTATATTTGGTTTTGTTTGGGTTTAAGTCGTAATTCAAACTGAAACAAACCTAAACAAACCCAAATCCAAACAAAAAGGAATATATTAATGAGAACCATTATTAAAATTGTTTACTCGTTTCGTAATAATAATATATTATTATTCTAATACTGACTATTATAAATTACAATTTACTTAGAATTTAGAAGAATTTACTTTATTGTAAAGTTTGTTTGGCTTTAGAATTTTGTTATATCATATGTATATTTTTGTTATATACTGGTTGTAAGATCTCACTATAAATCAGGATTTTCACATTCTATTTGAATTTTCATAAAATGTAAATGTTTTCAAACTGATTTCTTTTTTTTTGTTCCTGACATGCAGGAGCAAGTTTTATCATAAAGAAGACAGCTCTGCTGAAACTGCAGCGATACGGTTTGTTACGTGCCGGCTCCGGGGGTCACGGTTACCTGAGGGAATGGATCTGGTGGATGGGACTGTTTTCCAGTGGGTAGAAAAAACACGGCTCACATTGGTACCTTTTCGTAGTATAATGACTCCTCTAATGCGTATATTCCGTATTAATTTTTTTAGTGGGTCTCGGGGAGGCGGCGAACTTTGCGGCCTACACTTTTGCTCCGGCGTCCCTGGTGACGCCGTTGGGTGCTCTCAGTATCGTCGTAACGGCGATTCTGTCTTCAAAGTATCTGAACGAAAGAATGAATCTCCTAGGCAAGGTGAGGTTTTTACAAATGTTTGGTTTGGTTTGGGTTTATTACAGATTGTTTGGGCTCGTTTGGATTTTTTTGGGTTTATTCCTTGATTGTTAGGAATGAAAAGTTTTTCACAAATGTTTGGGTTTATTACAGATCGGCTGCATCCTCTGTATCCTCGGTTCGACGACGCTTGTAATCCACGCGCCGAAGGAGGTCGATATCGACAGCATGAACGATTTGCTCGAGATGCTACAAAACCGTGCTTTCAAGTTTTACGTTTTCGGAGTGATAACGGTTTGCCTATTGATATCGTTCCACTTCGGGCCACATTACGGTGGCACAAATGTGACGGTGTACATTTTACTGTGTTCGACTGTTGGTTCGCTGAGTGTGATGAGTTGCAAGGGGCTCGGTATAGCTCTCAAATTGACTATAGACGGGACCAGCAACGAAATGGAGAATTGGCTTACTTGGGCTCTCCTCTTCTCCGTTATCTTCTGCGTTATGATACAAATGAATTATCTCAACAAAGCTCTCGATCTTTTCGACACAGGCCTCGTTACACCTGTGTATTATGTTTTCTTCACGACTTTCGTTATCGTAGCGTCTGCGATACTCTTCGAAGAATGGAAAAATATGAGAGCCACCGATGTTCTCGGTTCCCTTTCTGGCTTCGCTACAATCATGGTCGCTATCTTCTTACTCAACGCTTTTCGAGAATTGGAAATATCGTACAATGATATAAGGCAAATAGCCAGACCGAAGAGGGAGAGGCTTTTCGTTGCTCGGAACAACCGAGTCAAACTCATCAAAGACGAAGAAACTCTCATCGTTGATTCCAACGATCCTGAAGGGTGTTCATCCAACTACGGTAACCCTGATCAACGCAGAAAAGGCGGCATGTGACGTCGTGTACAAATTTTGAAACGACGATTGCGCGCTTGGTGCACGGTACGAAACTTCGATTTTTTACTTACGACCAAACGTGTCTTGAGACACCGAACTTTGTTCCATCCACTTAGATATTCACAAACGGATACGCGCCAATGATTTGGCTGCTGAAAACGTCCGATTATCCTCTGGCTCATTCGTGAAGATTAATCAGAGACGTGTGTACACGGTCTGGGAGATTTATCAACCAACGATACTTCCCTACTGTTTGATGGTTGATTTGACTGGGAAAAAATTACGCACCGTTTGTCTGGTAGAAACGGAATCAAATGAACAAATTCGATGTAGTCGCGTGCTTATCATTTAAAATTACAATTCAATTTGAATGATTTTTATTTCGATTTTTAAGAGATAGCTGTCGAGCTTTAATTTTAATTGAAATTTCTTGAGGGTCAATTTTAATTGAAATTTCTTGAGTTTCAATTTTTATTTTAATTTCTTGCGATTCAATGTACATTGTAATCTCTTGAATTTCTATTTCTTTTGAAAGGCGTTTAATTTTTATTTTACTTTCGTTACAACGAAATTTGTACAAAAACATGTACCGTTCGTTTTTATTTTCCGCACAATTTGAGTGCACGTTCAGCGTATTTTATTTTTGCCAATGTAAAAGTTCTCGTATTTATATCGTATATAATTTAAAAATAATTTATTAATTTATCTCGCGCAGACGATTCATGCTCTGGGCCAGCGATTGTAAATGTGACCAATAAGTGAATACAGGGTGTCCCACGTAAGAATGTCATCCGTGAGATGGGTAGTTGGGCTTGAAATTCTGAGTCGATTGATATAAGCATTTACGGTTCCCGGATCAACCCCTGAATTGTTATTAATTTTGAAAAGGCTAATTAGGCGCGCCCGTTCAGTGGGCTTAGCCTCCAAAACTCAAAGTTTTCATGAAAAAATCGTGAAAATCGTGTTTTTAGAAGTTTTTTACGATTTTTTCATGAAAATTTTGGGTTTTGGGGAAATCTAATGGTAGATTCGTGCTCAGGGGATCAAATTACATCAAAATAGACTATTAAGAAAAATATTAAAAATCCAAATTTTTTTTGGATTTTAGGGCAGAGAAAGTTTTTTCACTAAGTCATCCATAACTTTTTTTCCTTCAAGATTTGGCACTCCACTCTGTGCTTAATCTCTTCGCTATGATTTTCTCTTTAAAATGCTTTTTTAATTATTGAAATCCGACGATTTTTCGATTTTTGGCAGAATTTCAAAGTTGGACCATCGATTTTTGCCAATTTTTCCATACATACCCC
>JAPYZJ010005638.1:0-11262 GCA_030522765.1 Ophioninae sp. B BG-2022a
AGTAATCCTTACACTTTAGATCTTTGACGTTGCTTGCATTTTAATGCCTTGTCAAAGAAACCCCACGTCGGGGTTACTTTGACACATAAATAAAAAAATATATATATAATTGTAGGGGGACTGTAGGGCTTGATATTGGTATGAAATTGATAGTTAAAGGACACATTGTTCTATTGGAACAACAACATCATTAATTTTGGTTGTTAAAAAAAAGTAATTCCCAAAAAACTATCGAAATATGTGCAAAGTAGCCCCGTTTTATGGTACATCGGTTCGTTGTATGGACGAATGTAAGCGGGTAGTTTTGCGAACGAGAACAAGGCGAATGAGCCAAAGAAGCAGGATGACCATGGTAAAAGGTACGTGACCTACGAAATCCTGACGAATGGTAGCCTCCTTTGTGTGTACATCCCTGTACCTATCTCACTCTCTCTCTCTCTCTCTCTCTCTCTCTTTTGATTTCTCTTAGTGCCTCGCAAGGCGAGTACGAAGCAGAAGCACGCTTATGTGCAGGCATGTATATCGCTTGGCTGGCGTGATTCGTCCCTCCAGAACGAGTTCCATCTATAACGTTGTCTAGTATTCATCTGGTCATATTCCTCCCTTCCTCTGCCCCCCTGCTCTCTCCAGCCCCAACCTTCGGCTTCTCGATCCTCAGCTATGAAGCGGCAAAACCCAAGTTGCGGAGAATTTTCGTGTACTTCCTGGATGTAGCTAGGTTCACGGGGTTCAGCAAGCAAGGATACAAGACGAATGCACGTCTACTACTTTGCTTGTATCACCGAACGGTCCTAGTAGAAACCCTTGATTCTTCCGAAAAATCACTGCATCTCTGTGTACTCAGGAAGCAGCCTGGACTTTTCTAGGGAATATAAAACGACAAATTTGATGGAACGCTCGAGAAAGACATTCCCTTGATATCGCACAGATCACATATTGAAACATAAAAGAACACGCCAGGTTAGGTGGGTCCTGAAATGGCCGGTGGGAAAATGTCTTCTGTAGATGGAAAAGGTCCCATGCCAATTTTACCTTTTTTCAGTGAGATCGAGGTTTCCGTCCCAACTGAACTTTGGTATTGTGGTGCTCAAACTCGATCCAGGCTAGTACCGCAAGACGTTGGGATTAAAGTGGACATAGGCACTTTGAAGTTGGTCGAAAAAAAAAAAAATTACTTCTAGGCATAATCAAGGATGGGATTTTTTCAACTTATACGAAAGAGACCATAAACAATTATTGACCGTGAAAAACCTATTTGTGTTTAATGTGGAACTATTACAGATAAACAATTAGGGACCATGAAAAAGATTATAAGGTTTTAATGTGGATCAATTAGAGATCATGAAAACATTATTTGTTTTTAACGCTAAATAATTAGAGACCATGGAAAAAGTATTTGTTTTTAATGTTTTGATTGTTTTCAATATACAACGACGACTTGACAGTAGTCTGCCTGAAAACTATTTTTTTTCTGAAAGAAGGTACCATTTTCTTTTTCATAGAATCCTGGGGTTTCTAGTATTTTTCCAGAATCTTTTTTGCCCTTTATATTTATAATCAATTTTTCGGAAAATAATGTAGAAGTCCGATATTTATGAAAAAAAAACCGGTGTTTTTCTCATATTCTTGGCACCGATATAACCGTTTGTATCTGCATTAAGGGATGCTCTCGTATTTGGCTCTAGGTTCCATCTTATAAAATGGTAAAATTCCTTGGGGTGGGTTTCGCCAAGAAATATGGCTTTGGACAGCTCACGGATGTATCGTCTTTTCTTGTTTTGTTTTTGATAAATCATGTACCGTTTTCTTTGATTGTACATTCTGTTAAATCATTCGGACGTTTTCAAACAAGGTATTTTCGTTCAATGTACCATCATGGCGACCCGTTGAGGAAATTTCTTCGAGGTTGTATGACGAACGTCGTCAGATACGAGAGGATATCGCGAGAACGCTCGTTGGTAGAGATTGAAAAAAAAAAAATGAAAACGTCGTGGCCCATATCGGTCGTAGGCCAAGAAGACGTCCAACCGTAAAACCCGGAACCGTCAATTTCGAGACAAGTCGCCGTAAAATCGGAATAAGCCACGATTCCCCGCGGGACTTATTGACGTTCCCGGCAGTTGTTGGCGTCGTCGACGAAATAAGCGTGTGCGGAGGGCATAAAATATTTATCCGTCTAGTCTTGCGGCTTCGAGTGCCAAAAAAAAAAAAATTTCGACGTATGCTTGCGTTCAGTTTCTCTCGATTTTTCGTTTTGATTTCTGTCTTTTTGTTGTTTTTTTTTCAATTTTTTTTTCTTTTCGCCAATCGCAGCGCGCACGAGTGTCGCGATCCGTGAATTTTCGCGGACGCCGAGAGATTCGTCATTTGGCCAGCTACCACTTCGACACAAGGCACTTTGACTTTTCAATAAAGAGCGTCAACTTTTTCGCGCTCCGAGTGCTCGAGAATTGAGATGAATGTTTTCATCGCGCTCGAGCGTGCTACACTCAACGGCAACATCTCCTTCAATGCGAATCACGCCCACGCCTCGTCGACCCTAAAAAAAACCCTGGGCGACGGTGCGAATATCAATTTTTTACTCGGAAACGTAAATATGAATATTGAGTTAGGGTGAAATGACGGATCGAGGTGAAACAGTAATTCGACGGATGTAAAACTTGTCTGACTTTTCATTAAAACAAAAAAACAACAAAAAAATTGACGCGCTGCCAAGGCGCTGTCAAAGAACGTCGGGGGTCGATACGGGGATGCTGATTGCCTTACTGGTACACCTCCTGTCGTGCCAGTAAGGCAATGATCTGTCGTTCGCGTGTTTATTTAGACGTTATTGAGATCCATCAAAAATACTATCGACCCTTATGGATATAGACCGCAATTTCCCTGTGCCCTCCTATTATCCGACGCTCCAGAAGGAAACATCGAAATTCAACTTTTGATTCCTTCGAAAACCGGAAATCCCAGTGGAATTAAGACTGAAGTAAATCGTAAAAAAAAATAAAATAAAATACGTAATTCAAAAAAGCCCTCCTTATCGGCACGCCGCAGTTTCCGTGTGACCTTCTGTTGACCAGCGCCCCGCTAGAAAAAATTGCAAAAAATACGTGGTTACTCTGACACCCGGAAATTGTGGCCCAAGTGGGATTGAGAGTGAAAAAGATGGCAAAAAAAAGATAATCTAAAGAGACATTTGAATAGAATCTCTACAACGCGCCACAAGTTCGCATCGTGAATGTATCTAAACCCGTTTGTAACGACGATCTCAGGAACGAGACTCTCTCCCGACTTCATTCTCGAGTAGCTGAGGGTGAGACGCTCGAAAAGCCAATTTGTTTTTCGCAGTGGTGTCCTCTCGCAAATTCGCCGTTAGGATTGGCAAAAACGTGGTGTCGCGATCTTCTGGAAACCGGAGTCGAAAGGGACAGAGAGGAGCGTGGTTTCGGTCGACGGATGAGGAGCGATACAAGGGGATGGGGAGAGAGAAAGGGTTTTCGGGAGGCTGAAGGAGGGGGTGCGCGGAGGAGTATTCGAGAGGGCGACGCTAGCAAGGGAGAGAGAAAGAGAGAGAGAGAGAGAGAGAGAGAGAGAGAGAGAGAGGGAGCAACGTCGGGGTAAGAGTGAGGGGCCGAAACGGGAACACGAGAGGGTTGGTTGGCAGTGCTCTCAGTTACGCCGCGCCCCTTGCGAAGCGCGCTGCCACGAGCGCGAGAGAGCCGCGACGCAACGCGCCAAAAGCTCCCCCGTCTTCGATACGTCTTTCGTAACGTAAAATAAACAAAATAAAAACATAATTTTCTTTTTTTGCACTTCAATCATCGTCAAAAAAGAAATCTTCGACGTTTCGATGTTGCAGAGAAAATTAGTCTGGGTTGTGAAGCATGAACAGAAAAAAGTTCCCTGATCCAGAGACCGCGTGTATCCGCGGGGGAGGCTGCGCTATCGGGAACGAAGTCGAACGAACGGAGGAAAAGAAAAACTGGTGATACTGACAGTGACGTGTTGAATTATTGGTGATAGGGTGAAAATAATTTTGTGACAGTGATGGTGTGCGTGATCGCCGTTTAAATATATATATATTTATATGCATATATATATAGATAAATAGGTATATATATACGTATGAATATATATATATATATAGATATACATATATTTTTTTTAATCCCGTCTTTGATGGAGGAAAATGAGTGTCGAAGAGCCGAAGTGTGAAGATCAACGTAGGAAGTAAAGAAAAAAGTGCGTGTTTCTCTCCAATGTGGAGTCCTTCGTAATCGAGGATGAAGAAACGTTTCCCCTCCGGCGATCGTCATCGCCGAGTGGCAATCCTTTCCTATACGTTTCTCATTCGTACATCATTGACGTCGAGGCCATATCCCGAATCGTAATACTTGTCCGAACGAGTATACATCAATCCCTCGGGACGCGTTGACCGATCGACCCGCGTACGACCGCGTCTTAAAATTCTCGTCGTCGCTGGAGACGCGATCGAGAAAAAGAGAGTCGAAGGTGGGACCTTGTATTGGGAAACGACAGTCCACTTCTCTTTACCACCCTCCTCGCCCCTAACCATTTTATCCTCTATTTTTCAACCTTCGAAAAATTGGTGCTTGGACTCGAAGTGGTAGTGAAAAGTTGCCGGCTATGGCCGCTTCTCGAGATCGCTGTTGGACGACCCGAGAGTAAAGTGCGATCGGGAAAAACGTGAGAGTTTCGCGATGGATGACGAACAAACGTACGGAACGATGGGAAACTCGCAGCCCTGAGACGAAATTGTCACGAGAACAACGGTAAGTTAAGTAAGCCGATCATAGAAAAAAACGCTTAAGCAGAATTGTCAGTTTTACCATCGTTGGCCTGGTGACAATTTTTTTACCGCACAGTAGGAAGCACTTGGAAACACCGTACTTACGAATATAGAACCAATCGTTGTATTAGGGGGATGGACCAAAAATTGTTATGATAACACGAACAATAATGACAAATTTAAAAATCGGATATCAATGATAATAGTGCAAGGGAGAGAGACAGAAATGGGAAAATCGATTATGTCAATAAAAATAAAATACTAGCTTTCCTGTAAATAATCATATGACTAACAATCTATAACAACAAATTAATTATAATACGATCGAGAAGTTAACAAATAATTATAATATATTTAGTAAAAATCGATCAAAATAACAAATAAAATTATGTCATTGTCTTGAAAATAATAATAACGAAACGTTAAAGATATCACAGAATAGTGACAATGATTGCAGTAATATTACTTAAAAAATGATAACAATGAAATGAGTATTAAAGTATTCAATATGTCAAAGCCCAATATCGAAAATCGAATAATTTCACGGTCGTGTCAATCGTAAAGGCACTGTCAAATATTATGACAGCGATACACGCTACAGCAACCAAATCGAAAATATCGATAATAATGATAATATAAAAAATAACAATAATAAGAGAGTGAATTTGGTGCGCTTGGTTGCATCGCGACCAGCACAATTAGCCCTCGGTCACGCGCGATTCATTAACTTACTCGTACTCATCGAACCCCGGCGTAACTGGGCTATAACCGTGAACCGACCCAATTTTCGTGATCACTGTGGATTTTAAACTTCAATGGCACTCGCTCCCGTTGTACAAGTTCCCTCTATTGGGACATTATTTTTTCAGTGATTGTCGTCACTTCCAATTTTTTTCCTCGATACCAGCAGAACCCAATATTGTTTCGACGAAAAAAGTTTTTTCATTTTGAGAATTTTTCATCGCCAGATTATAGCACGAAAGATCGAAGTGCTTTTGAAAATTCTGTCATTTTTTATTTAAAAAAAAAGGAATTTCGCAAATGAAACGCAGGCTCGTATCGTTTGGGTTTTATTTATTTCATACCTGTCTTTCGATGATTGACCCAGCGTGGACTCGAGCCACCGAGATATTAATAAATGGCTCTGGACTCGTTCGATATTCCATTGGTTGGATATTCTCGACGGGGTTTTCAGGATACACGTGTAACTCGCACCACATGTTTATTGAGAAAAACTACGTCGAGTCTGACGGCCAAAGGATTTCTCTCTTCCCTCAACGAGAACGTATATGTTGAAGTGAAAAAAAAACGATAAAATTTTGCTTTCCCATGTCGATATAGTCCATAAAGGACCGCGCCCTCTATGAATATGAAATTCATTATGAGATCCGCTGCTGATTTTATTTTTTCACGCGGCATGGAAGCGTTTAAATAAATTGCCGCTAGCAAATATCCATGCTATTCACAAACGATAAAGCAATTTAAAAAGGATTTGCCATGGTTTTCATGGGTGGGACTTTATGATCGAGATTTTGCAGCTTTATTTGCACTTCGCAGATGTATACTTGTACGTGGAGAAACGCTCAAACGTAAAGTAAACAAAAACTATTACAGGCCCGGCCATACGAATAAAACTTTTTTATAACGCAAATTTTTATTTTTTCCGGAATTTCACGTTTTTAATACTGCACGGTATGGTTTGCATCGTGGGAAATAATGAAGTCGAGTTATGTTTATGAAGCAATACACACCGAGTCGAATATGGAAATTGCAAATATGCCAATAAAAATTGCCAGCAAAAATTGCTAATAAAAATCGCCAATAAAAATTGCCGGTTCGCTAATAAAGTTGCCAATATGCGTTAAACATTTGCATAAAAATCTGCACATTGAAATGATCGATTCGCTAATGAAATATGTTCAATTTCAAATGAAAATGGTCAATTCGTAAAAAACATTTGACAATTTACAAACAAAAATTCCAAATTAAGTTGGCCAATACAATGGGAGACAAAAAACAAGAATGTCAAACGCGACAATTTCAATTCCAGTTAATTCTTCGCGCAAATATTTACCAACTCACGAGATGCTCGAAAAGATCTTTTTTTCTTCAAAACGAAATTGTTTCCAGCGGGACTTTCGAGCATGCACAAGATTAGTGTCGATCCGAAAGTATAGTGCCTATAGCTTTTTATGGTGCGATACGGTTTGTTCATCAGCCTTTATTATATATTCCCGCAGGAATTCATGGATTCGTAGTATATTTATCTTTAGAGACTATCCAATATGTCTCGACACTGTTTGCAGTCTTCCAATTTTCGTTATGAAGAAAATTGCTTTTTTCTAAGATGACGGGTAATATAAGTTTCTCGTGGAAAATTAAAATAGAGTTCCATAGATTAGTGCAAAAAAGTGTTTCCCAATTGCCTGAGGAAATAGGCAAAGCTCCAACTCAAATAAACCAAAGTCCCCTTGGCAACTGTGGCAGTTTCATTAAAAACGTACTCAATCCTACGAATTTATTAATACAAAAAATACTTATACGTATAAAAATCGAAATATCAATTTTGGCTTCCGGTTTTATTGTCATTTTTTACACAAATATTTTTTTAATAAATATTTACACAGTAAATAAAAGAGTGTGCATCCCACGCTCTGTTTTCATCGCGCGAAGCATAAATGACCAAAAATGTATTCTGTTTGGGCTGTGGTGGTTGTTTAACTAGATGAAGAAGTATAATTTTATTATTGCGAGCGTAATTTCGGGAGCGTAAGGAAATTTCGTCGACTCGTACGCGCGGTCATGTGCATTTTCCTCCTGTCACGTACAATGGAGTAGATGAGGTCTAATCGAAAGATTAGACTGGATTGGGAGTCGTAGCCTCTTTTTATTCTTCTTTCTTTTATTTCGGTAACTCCGAAGGACCACACACCGCGTCTGAATATAAAAAGGCTCGTTGACCGACTCACGTAGAAAAGGATTCTGTGGGAATACGTGTTCACGGATATATGTGTAAAAACTCATGTGTATACGTTGCACGGTGCCTTTTTCCACTTTATCTTGTTCAACTGTGTCGTCGAAGGGAACCTTTTTCCCTTACGCTTTTCTTTCTTGAATTTGGCCTGATAAAAAACTGGCATTCGAGTCGAGGCCAGGATGGGGTTATACATCGCTATAAATCACCGTGTAATTCCTAACTCGCAAAGGATTCGACAGGGAAAAAAAACGATCGTTTTCACACGGGTCGAAAGGAATTTGGAAATTCGTGAAAATTCGCAAACTTCTCATCCGGGCGAGTGTCTACATCAATGATAAGAGGTATTGCCCGTTTTATGAAGGACTCTTTTATGACCCCTGGTAAAAAGATCAATTATTCTGGAGCATAATTATCATCGCAACCCACCTTTTTTTAATAGAAACATCATTCCAGTATTAAGTGCATCAAGTATATAAATTTATTTTCCGAGGTCCAATCCTTCTGAGTTTTTACGCCTATTATCTTTAAAAAAAAATAACATTTACGTATTATCCTTTCCGAAAGAATTCTTTTTTGGTCCGTCTTGGGCAGAAGTCCTCCCAACCAACTTAATTGACTTCGTGGCCTCAGTTTGCTCAGCGCAACGATACCTGGGCAAATCCAAAATTTTCAGTGTCAAATGTCAAAATCATATTTATCGCTTCGTTCAATAGCAATTTTTACAGTGAAGGATTCATATTTTTCGGTTTCTCAGCGTTCGAATGAACAAAATATTTTCAAGGACAAACTGTTTGTTAGCTGTGATGATTTGAAGACCTGGGGTGCGTGTCGTCGATGTTTAGCATCGTTTTTCGTACGGATAGTATATTAAAGTTTAGCAATGTTGTATCTTGGCGAAGTCACGGGAAAACTGTGGAAATCCTTGCCAGAATAGATGGCCCCTTGTTTTTCTGATCCAAAAACATCCGTCTTGAAGTATGTACACCAAGTTCTCAAAAGTTCCAGCCAGGATTCCGCTGCCTGGTTGATTCGCCATCTGGTGCGCGGCTGAGTGGTCACCACTCCGAGTAACGACCATTCACAATACTGCTTGGCGTCAAGTATCGCTCGAGCCCGAACTTTTACCAACCGGTCGGTTGTATTACAAATCTTTCTTCCACACCACTCCCTGGTGTATCTTCAGGGTGTCGGAGACCCTTGCGCGTGTGACGAGCGACAAGGGAAGCAACGAAGTAAAAAAAAAGAACGAAACGCTCGGACGTGCCGCGCTGCAAGCGAAGTTCCTCACGTGCCCTCGTAATGGACTTTGCCAAGTTCGAACGAGCTTTTAACTATGCTCCTTTATATACAGGAAATGACCTAGAGTCGAAGGAGCGTGCGCCGGAGTTCGGGAAGGAACACCGCGCCCGAAATTATTCTAGTTACTCTTACCCGAAGATCATATATTCGCATTAAGGGGACGATTTTAAAGGCATGCCGGGAAGCTTCCTCATGCTGGTCGCTTGTCGTTTCCATATTCAACATCATGTAAAGCTCATTGTCTTTGAAATCACCCATAGCCAGGTATCAGGTTGTAGAAAGCTTATTTTCAGGATGATCAACGATCTCAATACGAAAGCGACGTTTTAGAAAAACATATCGGTCCTCGAAAAATACCTTCACCAATACCCCCGAAACAGTCACACGTGCTCACAATGAATACAGTATCCATATGCAATGGTCCTCTAATATCAGACTTTTTGCAGATCGAATGTTTATTGAATTTCTTTTTCCCAAAAAATGCTAGTTTTCGTCACTAGAGCGTCGAAAGGGTCGTCGATCTTTGAAAGTCCAGTGACGTAGGGCGAGTCAAAGTTTTCCTTGTTCCACGCTATACGCGTATACATCGGGACACAATTCGGCGCAATCTCACGACTGCTCTTTCGCTCGAGTGAAAAAGTCCCAACGCGAGAACGAAGAACTTTATTCTCCTTCTTTCTCCGGCTAGATAGCTTCATCCGCTGCCAGTTTATTCGACGCAGAAATAAAGATAAGAAGGTGATACAACGTGATCCTGAAATGAGAAGAAAACACCAACTTCCACTGCTTTCTACACCGACTGGCATTACGGTTAAGGTGGTTCGAACGTTATCAAAGCAAACGTTGAAGAGTACTCATATTTATACAAATGGAGTCTGTTAATTTTTCAAAGAGAGGCTTCTAGTTTTCAGTTTTTTTTTCTTTTTTTTCCCATAACATTGATGCTGGGGTACTTATAGAATATTGAATGCCGGAGCTTTTATGGTTGGATCAGGGTTTGAAACAAATCGGTTTTCTCTGTAATCGATCGTCGAATCGTTTGGCCCACTTCAAGGATTCACATTCGCATTGGCCCGTGGAACGATCGACGTACGTGTAATCCCTCTGGGAGACGCTCAAGTCGGCAGCTCCATACGAGTCGAGACTAATCGGTCGAGTTGCGGGATGTATCCGGCGCCAAGGAGGAAATAGGACGGAATAAGAAATTTCGCTGTGACTGACGATCTTTTCATTTTTCTCTCGATGTAATTTTCCTTCTCACTTCCGCATCGTATGACTTCCGCCTTGTTTACGTAACTACTTTCACAACGGGTGAGAGTTGCATCGCTTGCCAACGAATTCTTTGGAATTTCTGGGAGCGAGAATGGATTAAAAAAAAAACTACGAAAATAAAACCTTTTTCGTTGCACACTGATGTTCGAGGTATCGCGAACATGGAAATATAAATACGGTTAGCGAAGCTTCCACTATTAATCATCACGCAAATAATAATAATTCTTTGGCAAAGCGTCCCGAGCGTAAAGCCTGGGCTGTGGCTCTCGCGAGATACCTGGCTGGATCCCCGAACAATATTTCGCAAATGTCACGATGCGGAGTACAAGGAAATGGTGAGCATCGAGAATCGTGTGCCAAGTGTCATGCCAAGTTTCAGCTCGGAAGGATCCGCGTTCGATCTTTTCTCCTAACTTCTCCTGATCTCCCCAAAGAGTTGGGATTCTTTTGTGCTCCGATTTTTTTTTCTATCCTACACTGGGTAGCCTCGAGAAACGATTTATTTTTCTGAGATTTTACTAGCAGTATTCTGACCCCTTAAATGTCGATTTCTTCCACATTCATAGACATGATTATTTTAGAAACAACTTCGTATGAATCCCAACTCTTTTTTCCGTATTCCTGTCCTCATGCCCCCCTTATGATCTCACCAGCAGAAACTTAAGGAGGGATTTTCTTTTTTTTTCGACAAAAAAATCGATTTTTCGCTGACCACAGTTTCATGTTTTTCAAAGTATTGAGAATATGTGTGCAAAATTTCAAATTAAAATTCTCAAAAATGGCAAAGTGATAAGCGATTTTATACCTGCGCGTCGACTCGCGGTGGCCGCGCGCTCGTTGTCACACGGCAGGGGTCGGCGCGCCCGGCAGCTGCCCGAATCTGTTGCTCGGCGGACCATAAAAATAACGG
>JAPYZJ010005639.1:0-13625 GCA_030522765.1 Ophioninae sp. B BG-2022a
CGAATTGGAAATCGTTTGGAAACCCCTGAGCGTCCCGCCGGGGAATTCGCGTCGCGGTCGCGCGCAGAAGGTCACCCATCGCGTCGGGCGGGGTCCGCGCGATGTTTTTGGTATAAGGAGTTGCGCATGGGACAGGGTCCCGGCAATTCTTTGGGTAATAATCCGCGTGTTGGGTGGGCAGACACGGGGAATTAGCGAGTGCCGGTGGAAATAATCGTGTGTGAGTGAGAAGGTGTCCCGTGGTCGGTGCTCCCTCGAGTAAGCCGTGGCATTCGTGCGAGAAAGACGGATAATAATAATTAATCGTGTTCAAGGGACTGGGGTATTGCTTCGCGGAGACTCGGCCTCTCGCGGGACGCGAACTCGAACCCGCGCGGCGCCCCGACACCTTGTCCCGATCGGCTTTCGGTCGGGCAACCGTCTTCCCGGCTGTGGAGGATTCCCGATGCCGTCGGGCGGAGGAATCATCGGCCGAGGGCATTTTCGTGCGTGAGTGTGGCGACCGGGAAAGTTAAATCGCGTTCGTGAAGGGAAGCTCGGCCGAGTAACCGACTAGGGGGGGCTCGGTTTTGTTTGGTGTGTTGTGTGGCCGTTAGTTAATGTCGTGCGAGGCCAATAACGAGCTTGTATTATCTTGTAGTGAGTTCAGGTCCCGGTCGCGTGTGCGTGGAAACTAGAATAACATTATCCGTTTGTTTTTGTGAGGAACTTCGTCGCGAAGGTTCCGTCCTGTATTCTTGTATTTTCTCGCGAGTATTTGTTAAGGAAAAGTAAAGGACGCCGGAAGACACAAACCCCGTTGGTTTTCTCATTCCGTTTTATTGTTTCGCGGGTGGTTTTGGTTTCGCGTGATACGCACCCCCCCCCCCTGCCATTCCCCCATGGCTGCGGTGACGTCGGGCAGTCGCTTTCGCGCTCGTCCATCCCGGTGAGCCGATTTCTTTTCGGCTGGCGCCCTAAATAAATTACCGGGACGCACGAGAGCGGGTTTTGTGGCCACTACGGACAGAACATCCGGTTCAAAGGAAATTTCGGTCACAGTACACACGTGCGTGGCTCTCCGAGTATCGCGCACGAACACAAGCATGCAGCGGCGGGGGCCGTCTGTGGTATGCGGGCCAGAGAAGGGCGTCGACGCTGGGGGATTTTGAAGTCACGCTAGCCAGCGCTCGGTTGTACGGAGTGGCTCCGCCAATGCGGCAGCCTTCTTCCTTGCTCTCGCGCGTCGCAACTTTTCCCACTCGCAGCGGATTTCCCCCCGGGGCCGCGCTTCCTCAGCCGACTTCTTCGCCACCCAATGATGCAGCGCGTATACCTATCTCGCTTTGCTACGATGAACGCTATAGGTATACAGCAGTGGTTCCGCGGGTTCAATCATCGTCTGGTCACTCTATAGGGTTCTTTTCGTTTCTTTCAAATCGTTTCGAAGCAAATTGTTCTTCGATATAAAGCTCTTCGTCATAAAATTTTCTTTGAGCCTAATTTACCCCTCGAAATAAATGTTTCTTCGGTATAAAAATGTTTCATAGGCATCAATTTTTCTTCGAAATTAATTTTCACCCTAAATAAATTGCTCTTCGATACAAGACTTTTCGTCATACATTTTCTTTGAAATATATTTTCCTCGAAGCAGAGTTTCTTTTAAATTTTCCCTTGCGAGGAAAAGTTTCTTTTAAATTTTCTCCTGTGAAGCAAAGTTTCTTTTAAATTTTCTCCTGTGAAGCAAAGTTTCTTTTCAAAATAAAGTTTTACTTTGTTACAAAATTGTATTCTGAAGACAAATTTATCTCGGAGGAAAAATTGGTTTCGAAAAAAATGTATATCGAAGACAAGCAAAACGCCGAGTCGCGACTCTGTGCCTGTAAGCAAAAATTCAGCTGCGGGAAATGCCCCTTTACATACGCGGAGAAAGAAAGCTCAAGGTCTTCAGAAAAAGAAAGAATTGCCTTCAAATATACTGAATGATTTACACGCGCACACACGCACACATACGCGCTCCTGCAGCACTCACGGTATCTTACGAAATCAATTTTCCTCGAAGCAGAGATTCGTTTTTCAAAATAAATGTTCTCTTTGGTGCAAAATTTGTTTCGAAGAAAATTTTATACCGAAGACAAATTTATCTCTAAGAGAAAATCAGTTTCGGAAAATTTATATTGAGGAGAAACAAAACACCGAGGCGCGACTCTGCGCTCGTCAGCAACCATTGTAGTTGCGCGAGATATCGCTTTACTCAGAGAAAGAAATCTCGAGATCTTCCGCAAAAAGAACATTACTCGTGGTATCGCACGAAAATAAATTTTTCTTCGAATGGAAGTTTCTTTTCGAAATAAATTTTCCCTTTCCGAGCAAAGTTTCTTTTCAAAATAATTTTTCTCTTTGTTACAAAGTTTCTTTTCAGAATAATTTTTCTCTTTGTTACAAAGTTTCTTTTCAAAATAATTTTTCTCTTTGTTACAAAGTTTTTTTCGAAGAAAATTTTATACCAAAAACAACTTTATCTCGAAGAGAAAAAATTTGTTTCGAAAAATTTATAGCGAAGATAAACGATACATCGAGCCGCGGCGCTGCGCCTCGTCAGCGAAAATGTAGCTACGTGAAATATCGCTTTACATACTCGGAGATAGAAATCTCGAGATCTTCAGAAAAAGACAATTGACTTCAAATATGCTGAATGCTTCACACACACACACACACACACACACACACACACACACACACACACACACACACACACACACACACACACATATGCGCTATTGCATTACTCACGGTATCGCAAATGCTTTGAAAATTAAAAAGGCTATCAGTTGCGATCTAGATACCGTTCGTTACTTTCCTAAGAGCAATTATGGATAACCGTAATATCCGCGCGTGTAACTTGGATTTTTGTCGCTTAGCCAAAAATGGAAGTACGCATCTTCGACGGAGGTGCGACAATAACTGGTGTTCAGAGTTGCGGCGTTTATCGGAAAATTCTCTAATTAGCCATTTTAAATATGTGCTATGGTGGGCTCCTCTACGAGCCATTGTGACAGTGTATAACAGAGGATTACTGAGAGGCTACAGAATCCTCATGTGTGTATTTAAAGAGCTGCAGCGCCGAAACCTCGAAAACACGCTAGGCATGCGTAATCTCGTCAATGAAATAAACGGTAAGTTCTGCCGCATACCGCGCGAGCTCATTTTTTTCACGTGAAATTTCCTGGCAATTCGAAATCATGTGCAGATTACCCACACTTCTACAATGCGTCTTCCGATGAAGAAGCTGCGCTCATCAAAGGAGTGCTCGCCGGGGAGACGAAGGCGGCAGAAACCATGCGCGCTGCTGAAAACACTGGTTTCGCGACGTCCCCCATTGATCAAGATCCGCCGCAGAGTATTCGATACTCTACAGGAAGTGATACCGAGCAAGATCCGTCGCAGAGTATTCGATACTCTACAGGAAGTAATACCGAGCAGTGTCCTCGGCCCGGATGCAGCGAAATGCCTGAGAGGCCATCAACAACATATATTGAGGATCTTCAATTATCACCTATTTCAAGTGCTGAAGAAGAAAAATTACATCAAGCCGAAGCGAACGGTGATGTGCATTCGCTTCTTAGCAGCCATGAGACCTCTGGGCAGCTATCTGCATCGAGCATACGTAAACCGTCGGAAATCTTTACAGGCAGTAACGAGCGTGAGTGTTGATGAAACATCATATGCTCGTAACACGTTTATTACTTTTTCATAAAAAAATATGAATAATGTAGATTTGCACGCTCGTTTCAACGACTTTGGAGACAACGGCCCGAGCGTTAGCGGGTGAGCTTGCAATATGGAAGCGCCTCAGAGGCTCGAAATCGATAATGATGATGAGGTGCAATCTGTTTAGGAATACGATGGTAGGGAAAATCAGATCTGCATGTACGATCTGCCTCAAGAACCCTATGAAAAGGATCCGCCAGCCTATGATGATGATTGGATAAATCATCTTTTGGACTTCAGTGCCGACACGGGTAAGCGTCCCACTCTCGCACGCAATGATATTTTTCCCCGTTTTTCTACTCTTGCAACGCCCAAATATTTCTGAAATCGTAGAGAGTGAAGTATATTGTTTTTATGGCAGGTTACACATCAGCATCTCTATTGTTTGATGAAGACGTTTTGTAGAGAGCCGCGGTTATAAGTTGACGTTAACAACAGGTACATGACGGGCTTGCTAACTACGCAAGGGTTAGACAGCTTGAAGCATTTGCACACATGCTCACAGAATTACAAGTTGGCTGCGGGTGCAGGCGGCAATACATCGACGGCGGCATTGACGACGAAGCCTTTGGCGACGTGCAAGCGCCTGGTGCACATATCGACATAATCGAGGATGTCCGGCGCTACTTCAAGCGCTTAAAACTTCGGGGTCGCGAAATTACCATGCGCATCCGGCAACCGCCACACGGTAGTCCTCTATTGCCGTGGCTGGAAGTAGCGTTTGGCGATCTTATGACGCATATTACAGCGTCTTGCGAAGCTAGCGATTACAGAGGGCGATCATTTGCCTCGAATAGCCTACCGCACGGACCCGTGTGGCACTCGTTTCGACTCGTCAGAGATTGCACATTCAACGATATCCGGAAATTGATAACGAGCGTTACTCAGAGTGCTGCGTCATTGAATATCGACGACACGTATATGATAAATGCCACTATTGTCAAGGGCGTTGAGGGATCCGGTAGGAAACGTCTAACACAAGAGGGTGTAGCAAAGAAATCAATAGTAACAATTAGGAAAACCGATAATTTATGTTTGCCACGATCGCTGGTGACGGCGCGTGCGTATGCTGAGCGCGGTGAAATTCAGTCGGGTAGTTTACACATCAGTTGGCAACGTATGAGGCAGATTAATGGCTCGCTGCAGAGAAACTCTCCTGTGGAGCTAACGAACGAAGCGCAAGTCACGGTACCGGCGAACGGTTGCGGTGTTCGGGAGATTGCTATGTATCAAAATTATTTGGCTCAGTATGGTATACCCGTGATAGTTTACGACTTTTTGATGCTGGGGGGGGGGGGACGAGTCTTTGTTCGATGGTACGCGACAAACGATTCATACTTATGGCAGTATTCAGCACACACAGAATATTCTTATTATGAAAGCTCGCATCATTTTTAGCCTATATTGAATTTACGTGGGGCCGTTGGTAGTCGTGACTTTTGCTCCTCGTGTAATTCGCAATATCGTAGAATCGGCCATAGGTGTTTGAAGAAACGATGCCCCCGGTGTTTGATATCGTCGCCGTGCAAGTCCGAAGCAAATGCCCTTACTCGATGTGACGCGTGCACCCGCGAGTTTCACGGCCGTCAATGTTTCGATGATCACAGGGCTGTTAAACATTACAGAAAGCGCAAGTCAAACAGCGTATGTTCCTCTCTCAAGCGCTGCCGTGTATGTTTAAGAACAATACGACCACTGGATAATAGAAAAAGACACATTTGCGGCGTTGCTTTTGCAAAACCGGCAGAACGGATCGTCCAAATAAGCACATGTGTTTTATCCGACCAATTCGCAATGGTCATAACACGAGGAAGATACTCTTCATATTCTATGATTTTGAGACTCAGCAGTGCAGGCAGATTCCTGGCGATGCGAATACTTTTCTCCATGAGCCGAGCTTGTACGTAGCTCAAAGGGTTTGCACGTATTGCTGTACCCTTGATTCTATGGCCGAGTCTGGCGAGTATTGCGGCTCTCATGAGTACGTATTTCCGCAACAGCCTGTGGCGGAACTGTTCGAGCTTGCTATGAACCGCGTTGAGCATTTTTCGCGCACTATTTGTATTGCGCATACCGCCGGGGGTTCTGACGCGCAATTTATTTTGCGCTATTTAATTGAAGAAAAAAAAACTGAGCTACCGAGTATAATCATGAACGGGACAAAAATTAACTCGATACGTATCGGAAAACTCGTTTTTCTCGACAGCCTAAATTATTTCCATATGCAACTCAGCTCGCTTCCAAAAGCCTTCGGTCTCACAGGTGATATCGCGGAAGGTGTTTTCCCTCATCTCTCTAACATACCGGAAAATCAGAATTATGTGGGTCCGTTGCTACCCATAGAGTATTTCCCCCGATATGATGCGTTCTGCAGACCGCAAAAAATTTTCAGCTTGGTATCGCGAATCATTGGATATCGGCTACGTGTTCGGATTTTCGACAGAAATCATAAATTATTGTACGGCCGATGTCACGATTTTGCGGCGGACGTGTATGGCTTTTCGCAGCATGTTTATAGCTGCCGGTCGTGTTTGTCCGTTTGACGAGAGCACAACAGTAGCCTCCGCGTGCTTCAACGTCTTTCGAAAAAATTTCCTCAAAGACAATACAATAGGCATTAATCCATTGGGCGGCATAGATGGGCTCATAATCAGTCGAAAAAGGTCATTTCATGGCTGGTTGGGAAGGAGCGTACCCTTGGAAATCACATTATACACGCTGGTCGATCGCGCGAATATAAATTGCCGCAAAATTTACTGGTCGATGGCTACTATGAAACAGACGCTCACGTATTGCAATTTCACGGTTGTTATTGGCGCGGCTGACCCAATTGCTTCGCCCTCAATGGAGATTGTAAACAGCGCGATGGTGTGTCTATGGACGAACGATTAGCTATATCTATATCTAATAGAATTCGTTCGAGCGATTATCAGTTAACAGAGATCTGGGAATGCGAGTGCGATCGACTATTGGAAACGACTCCCGAAATTCGCGAACTTGTGCGGGATCACCCGTTGACGGCTACGGAACCCTTACACCCGCGCGATGCTTTCTCCGGCGGTCGTATGGAAATTATGGTGACGCTTCACGACGTTGAAGGGGGGGAGCGCATCTACTACGTAGACGTTGGCTCAGTGCATCCGTATATTTGCAAATTCAGCAAATACCCCGTGGGACACCCGAAAGTGTATATCGGCGAGGAATGCTTAGAACTGACAGGCCCCGCTTACGATTTAGCGCGCGTCGAGGGTCTGGTGAAATGCGCCGTTCTACCGCCGCGTAATCTTTACCATCCTGTATTAACGCAATTCAATCGTGAAATCCAATCAGGGGGGCTATTCGCCGAATACATTAACACCTTTGGAAGAGCAAGCAGAAGGCGAGTGGATGGCCTGAGAATTGCGTGGAGGATGAGGCCTCTCAGGAGCATTATATCAACAGCTTTAAGCAATCAGAGGGGGTTTGCTTGAGCCGTCAGGCGATAACAAAAAATGCTGGGTCACGCTCGGTAGCCAAGCTCTGTCTAAATTCATTTTGGGGAAAATTCGGCCTGCGTGAAAATCTACCGCAAACAGTCGTAGCATTAACGCGTAAAAAGTTTATGGAACTGTTAACCAATCCGGAATACAAAATTACAGGCATACTGCCGGCGACCAACGAAATCCTTCATGTAAAGCACATCCAAATAGACAATGCTGTAGTGCCCTAGCGTATAGCTAATACCGTGATAGCTACGTAAACTACGGTCCAGGCACGCTTAAAAGTTTATAGTTACTTTGAGCGTCTGAATCGGTGCGTTCTGCACTGCGATACGGATTCTGTAATTTACATGATGAGAGAGATATCTGGTAAATATGAGCCACCGATAGGTCAACTGCTAGGCGATTTAACCATCGAATTGGCCGCTTAAGGGGAGGGTAGCTACATAAAAAGTTTTATTTCCGGTGGGCTAAAATTTTACGCGTTCATAGTGCGCGCGTCTGACGGGTTGAAGAGCGAAGTTTGCAAGGTTAAGGGCATCACCCTCAATTTTGGAAACAGCTCGTTAATAAATGATGAGTCCGTGCGTGCTTTCATTGTTGGCAATCGGGAGGAGCCGGTTGTACTTCATTACAACACCACGAGACGGACAGAGCTCCATCATGTTGTCACACGAGGCAAAACAAAAACGTGAAAACCGTCGACTATTAAGCGTAGGCGTGATGGGCAACATGGCTCACTTCCGTACGGTTATTGCCAATTGTAAAATATGCTGTAAATACATGCTCATAAAAAGGAAAGCGCGTCACCCTCTTATTTGATATTACACGGTGGGTAAATTTCCTCATTTTCCGCGATGGATACGAGGTGGCAGCATCCCTGGACTTCTATGATCTGTGGCCCAATAGGTTGTGGTGAAACATAATTTTTGAAAAAATTCTTAAAGTTTATCCCACGCATGAACAGTAAGCCTTTTAAGAGAATAATATTTTATTATTCCGAGTGGCAGGCCGCATATTTGGAGTACGGTAAAGCTATAGAATTGCGTGAGGGTTTACCCGAGTTTGTCGAGTACGCAAATGATCCCCGCGCCAAGCTTCTAATTATCGATGATCTAATGCGTGAAGAATCGAACAATATAGTTGTCGATCTATCCACCAAAGGAAGCCATCATAAGAATTTAACTGTGATTTTTATAACGCAAAACCTGTTTCATCAGGGCCACGGACAGCGAGACGTCTCTTTGAACGGAAATTACATTGTTATTTCCAAAAACCCCGCGATCGTGCTCAGATACAACACTTGGCGCGACAAACCTGTCTTGAAAACCCGCGATTTCTACAGGAGGCTCAGTACGACGCAACGTCCCAACCGCATGGCTCTTTGCTACTAGATCTGAAGCAATCGACACCGGACAATTGTCGCTTCCGCACATGTATTATTCCCAATGATCCTTATCATTTCGTTTACGTGCCGCAAAACAAATTTAAAAGCCGCAAAACAGGTGGTGAATTACCAGTTCAGCGTTTGTAATGGCACCCAACGGATCATCTCTCTGTAGAAAGAGCGTTGCCATATTAAACGCTCTTCGACATCTCACCAAAGAGCAGCGTGAGGCCATTTTGCGAAAAGCAGATTCTCGCATAATACATTGCATTTGCGACTTGAACATTCTTAGCGGTAATATGCCGCTCAAAGCTGACCAGCGGAAAATACTGCGTCGTCACGCACGCCTGCTCAGACGATTAGCCTCGAGGCGTGGCTGTTGAAAAAGCAAGAAGAAGTTTGTCGTTCAAGGTAGTGGATTTTTGCGCCTGTTGCTTGCCCCTATACTCGGCACCATACTGTCAAATCTAATTCCCAAACAATGGAGCATGCGAGAACAATGGTTCTGGTGCCCGAGGAGCAATTATTACAGATAGATTCCGAAAGGCAACATAGCAGTAGTTCTGAGGGGCAATACATGAACCAAACGGAGAAAACAATTGCGGCGACTATCAGCCGCCTGGATACGGAAATGAGCAAGATTTTGAAATCTAACGCGTGCACAGATCAGCGCGAAGAGTGGCTAGCATATTTGACCGTATTACAGCTCTATCTACGTTTTGTCGATGGAAAACGCGCACAGCTGTATCATGATCTTACGAACGAGCAAAAAAGTGATGCACGACCAGTGGAGATATCTACGGCAGCACGGATGAACGATTCCATCATCGTTGAGAGCGTACCTGCGAAATTTCGTAATAAAGCAAAACTCCTCTTACGACGACTGCACGATGCACCGGCGGCTGATTTTTCCTGGGAAGCAGCCCGTGTGGTATCCGTCAATGGGGAAAGGATCAAGGATTCAAATATTGTTGATCTTGTGAATGATGCTATGCCCGAAAGAAAGGTGGCGAAACCGTCGGGCCGTAGAGCCTGTGCAAATTTTTTGCGCTCGATATAGGCGCCTCGGGAACTTGTAGGAAGTAATGAACTATGGAAGGAAACGCAAGCCAATTCAACATTAAGGGAGCGCGGCGACAGCACTACCACCGAAGAGGACGATAGTGATGACGCGGATGCCGATGCTACTGATCATTCTGAATTCTACAACGGTAGCGAGAGCAACAAATTACAGAGCGGGCATGGTTAGCGAAGGCGAATCACCTGAACCTCTCTGAAATTGTCAGCCTGAAAGTACTTGAAAAAATATACTTTGGCCCGTCCCAAGAAGCTTCTTTTTCCGGAGCCACTAAACTTTTGCGTGTAAACCGTAAGAAGAAAATTTCCCCCGAAAAACGATTCAATGGCTCGAATCGCAGCATGCTTTCACTAAGCATAGAGCGATTCGTCGGCGATTTCCACGACGGATCTACAACGTGTGAAACATTGGTGATGTTTGGGAGGCTTATCTTGCAGACCTGCGCTCGCTTAAAAGATATAACGACGGCTATACTTATCTCCTCGTGGTCATAAATGTGCTCAGCAAGTAAGCATGGGTTGAACCCCTGCGCGACAAGACTGCGTGAGCAGTGGCTAACGCTCTGGCGTGTATACTTTCGTCAAAAAGCACGAACGGCCGATCGCCCATTTGCCTACAGACTGGGCCGTGAGTGCACAGACTCAGTTTTCAGGTTTTTCAAGAGAAGCATAATATACAGTTCAGGGCAATCCATAATCCCGATGTGAAAGCAGCTGTTGTAGAGCGCTTTAACCGAACAATGAAAGAAGAAATGTGGCGATACTTCACGTTTTCTCGCCAAAAACGTTATATTAACATTCTGTAGAATTTATTCTCCGCGTACAATCGTACGATGCACAGCGGCATTAGAATGACACCAGAGTCTGTAACGGTGCTGACATCCGCGGAAGCGCGCGATAATCTAATGCCACAATACAAGCAACCAGCGCGTTTGTCACCACTTAAATATAGCGTTGGCGATCTCGTTCGTATCAGTAGCGCGAAGGCTGCCTTTGCTACAGGTTACGAGAGCGGTTGGAGCAATTAACTATTCAAGATACATCGTATATCAGTGAGCAGCTGGCCTGACGTATACATTTTGCATGATCTCAACGACGAGGAGATTAACGGCATTTTTTACGAGCCTGAATTGTCCAGAGTCCATGTGTCGGGGAAGAAAAACTGACAGGATGAGCGAAAATGAGTTTTTTGTAGTTTTGCCTAGCAATAGCAGTATGAAGTTCTACCCTAACAATAGAATCACGCAATATACCACGCACTTACCACAACGTGTAAATTTACAGGGTAAGTCGGCCGTTTCTTTGGCCGAAACTCACATACCGATGACTAGTTTGCATATACCTCCTAAAGGTGAAAAAAATTCATCAGCTGAGTTACGAATGTAGCGACACCTGACCTTAAGGCCCATATCGATTTTAAAGATGAGCGTGCTTGTGTACCATCGGGGGCATAACGCAGTGTCTCCAGTCTACTCGAAGCAATTAACGACATTCAGTGTATCGCAGGGCATTTGAAGTTTCAGTATACACGTAACGGTTATGTCTCCGTTGAGCGTGTCTGTACTACGTAACAAAATTCTAGGTTTTTCATTGTACGGGTCACTCATTGTACGGGTCTCGTGGTGACGAGCCCGTATATAGCACCGCAGCCGGCCAGCCTCACCAACGGTATAGCCGATATGTTATTCGTTTATACCGACATCTGTGAGCCCTACATTACAGGCGATGTACATGCACCATTGCTACATGTCGTTCCCTCAGACGTCTATAACAATTATAATTACGACTCTGTGAAAATCAAAAGTTTTTCGCCGCCTCGGTACCCACCTCTTCTACGTACCAGTTTTGAAACGATAGATATCGATATAAGAGATTAATACGGAGAACCAATACCATTCGTATGGTTTTTGAAGCGCAAAGCCGAATAAAAACTCAATAATCTTATGCAGAAGTCGGGGTATAAACTTTCAAAAATTCACAAAGTTGTGCATTCACTCGGTAACTACGGCAAGCGTAGGATCAAACCGAAAAAGAAAACCCCAAGTAAAGAAACCCAAGGAAAAAACGTGCAAATTATGTTAAGCGTAAGAGCAGCGCAGTCGTTAAAAGAACAGTTAGGAAGAAAGCAGCGTCGTCGAAGAAGAAGAATAATAATGAAAGAACGCGATGCGAGCAAGGACCGTATCAGATATGTTCTCGTTAAAAAAATTGCGTTTTTACATGCCCATTCGTGTGAGGGCTTGAAGTCTGAGTTGAAGCTATTTTCTCTACCACCGACTAAAACAACCATCGAGGGAATGCAATGGATTCCATCGAGGGAAGGCGATTAGCCGCCTCTCTCTCCTCCCCCCCATCGAGCCACAGTCCCTCCGCGGGGAGCCCACGATCCCGCGGAGGCGCCGAGCCACCAGCCGTCAGTCCCCACACTCCCCGCCAAGCCAAACGGCGTGTGGCTGTGACCGCCGTCCGAGCAGCCCGAGAGCCGAGCACGAGAGCGAGAGAGAGAGAGAGAGAGAGAGAGAGAGAGAGAGCCGCCCGTCGCCGCAACGAGTCCGCCAACGTCACGCTGCTGACATCCCTCGTCGAGCCGCTGTAAACGTTAAAGCAAAGCCGTGTTTTCCCCAAATTCCCGATAATTACCCGCCCTACCTTACCCCAAAATCGATCCCCTTATCGATTGCCCCGAAAATCATCCTAGCCCGCCCGGGAGGTACTGCCCTCCATTGAGACGCCCATCAAACCCTTCGCGAAAATTGGAAAATCCCGGAATTTTGCGAGCACCAGGCTAGTTAGCATCGAGCCGTTATCGAGAGCAACCCCAGTTTTGAGCTTAGCGATTCCCTTTTTGTTCGAGCAATACAGCCTCTTTATTTTGTTTCGTTGCGCCTTTATTTTTATTAGTCTATGTGTTTTTTCCTCTTTGTTTTTTCTCTCTTCTTTCTTTTTTTTTTGTGAGTGTGCGTGAGTGCGGCGGCGGGAGGGCGAGGAAGCCGGCCACCGCAACACCGTTATTTGGGATTAGCCGAGAATCATCCCGGTGAGTCCCTCGTTTTTATCCGCGACGCCCGGCGCCGATTTCCGGACTATTCCTTCTTTTTAAAATTATTATATCGAGTTCCCCCTTTTCCTTTAATTTTTCTTTTTTTTGTACGAGCACCCTCCCCCTTTTTGCGAGATCCATTGCGTTTCCCAGTGCAGTGCGTGCCCCCATACCCCTCCCGCGTCATCCGATAATTCCCCGTAAAATAAAGCCGTCCTTTCCCCCATACATCGAGCCTCTTCCCATCGCGTTTTCCCCTCCCACGCCCCCACGCCGCGCAAAGTCCCTCGTCCGCCGGCTCGTTGAGTGCGGTCCTCGCCGCGCGCGCGAGCCCTGGGCCGGCCGACTGGACACCTTCGCGGAGGTAAACAAAGCCTTACTTCGATTTCAAAGCAAGGCCAACCCGCTATAAAGGCCGTAAAATTTTAACACAGAGTCCGAAATATTATTTGTTAAAAACTTTGGCTTTGTTAAAAATACAAAAATGAAAAAAAAATTTTGTGTTTTTTTTACACAGAGTAACTGTTTATGAAAAAAACAATTCAGATTATTAATTCACAGTTACTTTGTGCGAAAAAACCAAAAAATAAAAAAAATAAAAATTTTTTATCGCAAAATTTTTTTTTTCGAAACTTTTTTTTTTCTCAAATTTATTTTGTTTTTTCATACAGAGTAACTGTGAAATAATAACCTGAATTGTTTTTTTTTTCATAAAAAGTTACTCTGTGTGAAAGAAACACAAAAATGAAAAAAAAAATTTTTTCGAAAACAAATTTTTTTTTCGTTTTTTCGTTTTTTTTATACAGAAACTCTTTTTTAAAAAATAAAAATTCAGGTTATTAATGAAAAAAAAAGTTCAACCATGACAAATGAATAAAAGCTAAAAAATGCA
>JAPYZJ010005640.1:0-18026 GCA_030522765.1 Ophioninae sp. B BG-2022a
AAAGCATCTTGGTCGATGTGTTCCTCCACTCGCCACCTTTCGAATCTACCCTCTAACGGTTACCACGTCCAAATGTAGCCGTACACGGTCTTACCGGACAGACTAAGAAATCAGCTAGGCGTACACGCATTTGTCAGACAGACAGAAAAACCACTTGCGTGTATAAAGTTTAGCTGTAAATTCACATGGGCATGTTTGCACTGCGTTTTGCACTCGCCACCTGCGAAACCTTGTTGAAACGGGCAAACTGTGACATCCCGAGGATGAGAAGAAGAACGAGGACGATGACGAGCGATCGTAACATCCGGTGACTGTTACCTGAGAAATCGGACTGTTGAGCTTATCCATAAGGGAGGAAGAACAGAAGTACGAGTAAAGAGAAGGAATAGAGAGTGGAGTTGGGGGTCAGGGAAAGGGCATTGGGCTCGTAAACGGGGTGCGAAATGGTCTGCACCGATAGTTACAACTTCTATGTGGGTGGTGTCGAACGGTGCCATCATAGGGACCCGTGTACAGGGAGCCATAAAATCGCTACGACCACGGAAGGACATCTGGTAGGCCAAGGATATATTGCTTCAGGCGAAATACATCATCGTCAAATCGTACGAAGAAAACGAACGGGGAAAATATCAAGTGAAAATGGAATTTCTTGATTAACGTTTTACGATTATACGTCGGAACGACGGTGGGCGATCGAATTAGCCAGAACATTGGTGAATGTCTCAAGAGGGAAACAAAGTTTGGGCCCATTTGGACGATGTAACATATTGAATTGTTTACATGGGTTGGAATGGTTTGATTAGTGGAACTGACAATCTTTGCTTCAGGGAAAGTGTAACGACGGATACATTTGAAAATTTGATTTTTTTTTAAGCTGAGGAAAATGCTGATTTTTTCATAAGCTAGTGTGTTAAGGACATGTCGAAGACGTACCACGTAACACACGAGTGAGAGAAAGACAGTCGAAATTTTTAAATCGCAATTTATCAAGGACGAAACATTTTTATCGTAAAATTCGAGCATCTATTTCTGTCTCTGTGAATTCTACAAAGACTGATGCTCGATTTTTTGCCGTAAACTCAATTGACACTGAGATAACGGATTTCGAAAATTTGTAAGGTTATGTCGATGTTGGTCATGTTCTTAAACTCAATTTGGTTTGTAATTACTAAATCATTTAGTGAAAAATTCTCAAATAATTAGTGTACAATTGTTTCATCAACAACTATGGGATCCTATACATTTTCAAAAAAATTTGCGATTTTTAAATATCGAAATATCATCGTAAAAAAAAATTCTGTAGTTTTCCCTTTATAGAGAGAAATACAAAAAACAACAAAATTCTGTACAAACCCGAACAAACCGGAAACCCATAAAAAGCCACCAGCGTGGGCGATACCACCTACGCTTTATTTTTGAAAAATCCGCAACGAAAGGATGAATATTCAAGATACGTTTTTGCTTCATGATAGATATTTATCCTCGTCAGATCGGTTTCACAAAAAATGGTCAGAATGGCTGACAATGCCCACCTAATACAATCACCCGATGAGGGGTTGCGCATGGATTTTTTCTCGTCTAAACTTTGCACCCTTCGACGGTGAAGAATAATCGCACACGCAGCCTCTCGTTGTTGCGGCACGTTGCTCTTCTTTATTTCTCTCCCTCGTTTCTGTGTTCTTCACGGTATTACCGTGAACCTCATACATTGTGATGCAAATCGCTAGTCAATGGCGTGTTTCGCGTCACGTTAAGGATCTATGAAGCGTGAATAGAGCAGTAAGCCGAGGCTCGGTAGAAAACGATGGATAGGAGAAATGCCACAACGGACGTCGTCCTAGTCTGCTTCGAGATTTTTTTTCCACAATTGCATACTCATGTTTATGCCGAGTACTCGAGTTTGCATGTATGTGTGCATCACGATGTCATTTACCTCGCCACTCGAGCTATTACGAACCATTGCAGACTCGAACTGAATGCGAATAATAAACGCGCTCGAAGCGCACCAAACGTTTTACAATATTTTTTTTTTTTAAACACACTAAAATGTAAAAAATAACGTAATCATTTTTATAAATAGTAATTCTTTTTATTATCGTTGGAATTTTAATAATAATAAAAAGAACTGTAGTTTTTCATGAAACATTATCGTTTTGTAAAATCAAATTGTATTTGACAAGATACCAATTTATTCGTTTTAATTAATTGTTATTAGTAATTTTGATAAATAGCAATTCTTTCTATTATCGTTGGAATTTTAATAATAATAAAAAGAACTGTAATTTTTCATGAAACATTATCGTTTTGTAAAATCAAATTGTATTTGACAAGATACCAATTTATTCATTTTAATTAATTGTTATTATTAATTTTGATAAATAGCAATTCTTTCTATTATCGTTGGAATTTTAATAATAATAAAAAACTGTAATTTTTCATGAATAATTATCGTTTTATAAAATCAAATTGTATTTGTCAAGAAACCAATTTATTCATTTTAATAAATAGTTATTATTAATTGTGAGAAATAGCAATTCTTTTTATTATCGTTAGAATTTTAACAATAACAAAAAGAATTGGCATTTTTCATGAAAAATTATAGTTTTATAAAATCAATTTATATTTGACAAGAGACCAATTTATCCAAAACATACGAGAAGCTAATACGAAAAGAGTAATCACGTCTTTTTTCCATTTAAACGATTCACTCATTTTTTAATTGCAGTTTTAATGGAAAAAGGACAGAAATACTTTTGTGAGATGAGGTTCTCATTCGTTTTGATAACACTTTGAAATTCCTGGTTTCGATCCTGGTTGGAAGAGAGGATGGACGATTTTGTACAATGAATTTGTCCTGCGAAAGGGAGGGGGGAAGAGTTGAAAAGAACGAAGGAGGGGGGAGGAACGCCGTGTCTAGACAGCCTCAGACTGCTCTTTTTCTAGCGCCTTTTACAAGTAAGCACGAGTATAGATAAGAAAGCAAATGAGAAACATGTGCGCGGACAAAATCTGCGTAAAAACCTGCGCGAATTATTTTTCTCGGTAAACTGAATCACGCCGAGAGCCACACGGTTCTTTCTTCGAAAGATGAGAAATATTCGGCAAAATCTCGGGGTGTAATCGTTGTAAAAAGAAATCAGCGAGGTCTCAGGAGGACCGGATTTTCGGTGGGTGGGGTAGGAAACCCGAACTTCGATTGACCAGCTCAAAATTCCGAATTTTAATAGTCCGAAACTACAAATTTCGTAAAGGTTTACGAAATTAATTTAGGTTTGTTTGGGTTCGTTAGTTTGATTTTAAATCCTTTTTACTCTCTGATTTTAAACAAACCCAAACGAACCCAAAAATGTACGAAATTCGTAGTTTCGGTAAATTCAAATTCGGAATATTGAGCCTTCTGGTCCCCCGGCCCATTTTCGGCGACTGATGTACCGTTAAACGGTCACCGCTCTTCGTATTGGCCATTGGTTATTGCGCAACGCTGCTTAACTCGAATTTACCCACGGGACCGAATTTCGATATGGAATTTTATTTTATTAAAAAAAAAACTGCATTTATTAAAGTTTACTTTATAATCTGATAGAAAACGAATTTTCAAACCTGAAAAAAAGGAAAGAAGCTGTGAGCAGAAAAGTCGTCGATCGGGTTGAGAGACCCTGGCTCTCTTCACGCTCTCGGCTTTCCGAGAGCATTTCAGCTCGTGCGAAGTCGCTTCATGGCTTTGCACTGCAAAGCAGGGGGCGCATCGGAGAGAGAGGGAGGGTGGGAGGAGGAGGAAAAAAAGAGAGAGCGGAGGGGAGAAAGAAAGAGAGAGAGGGAAGAAAAGAAGAGAAAAAAGAGCCGGGAGGGTGAGAAGGAAAGAAGGGGGAGGGGCAGAGAGAAAGAGAGAAAAACGTGCAAATATTACCCAACCATCGGGAGTGGCGGTATAAAACGAGCTGCTTGACACACACGAGTCTCTCTCCCTCTTCCTCTCCCTCTCTATTATTTTTTAGTTTTTCGGTGAATTAGTTCATAATTTTATTTTTTAAGATTCTGTTCTTGGTTTCTCATTCTTCCTTTATTTGAATCAGCATTTTTTAGTTTTTTGTTCTAAGGTCATTTTTATGTTATAAGTTTGTTTATCTTCAGTCAATTTTTGGGCCGAGACAGGACATTTTTTGATCATTTTTGCGTTTTTTTTCGGTTGTTTTAGGTTATATTGCGTTTTTATGTATTTTTGTTCTATTATTATTTAGTTATTATTTCGGTGAACTTTATATCTTTATTTTGTCAAAATTTTATGCTTTATTTAAATTCCCCGAAAGATTTTTTGACTAGGGCGTAATAAAATCTATCATCATATTATCTCTCTCTCTCTCTCATTAACTGGCCTCATTAACTTTCCTTTGTCCTCTTTTCTTTTCTTCGTTTTGTTACATATTTCATTCAGAACCCGCACATTTTTTTTCATACAAATTTATAACATTATGTTTTATTATTTAGTGATTGTTCTTACGTGAGTAAATAACAAGACCATTTCAATAATATTATTACTTACTCTTATATTAGATTATATAATAATATATCTTTGCAGTATATATATTATCATATATTTATATGGTTACTTGTTTTTATTTTGATTTTGTTTAGTATTAAGTTTCCCTCATTTTTTGTTGTGACATTTTGTAAAAAACGTAATTTATAAAGAATGGATATGCCAGAGGATGAAGGACTAAAATAAACATTTCTCTCTCTCTCTCTCTCTCCCTCTCTCTTTATAATCTCAGATTCACATGGAAACTCTTTTTTTAAGGTTTTTACAAAGTTTTTGTTTATTTATCAATCCAACCTCCACGAACGATTCCGTTCCTCGATTGTTGTCATTTTCGCCATGTTAAACGAGCTTTTGTTGGTGAATGTTAAAAAATAAAAAAATATCGACGATATTGTCGTTTATAGGATAAATCGTGGTCCAGCTTTGATGGAAGGGCCACCGTAACAACGAATGTGAAAGGATTATTCATTTGGACCGAACGAGTCGTACTAATCAATGATAATAGAACAGCTTGAATGAATGGGCTTCGCTTTGATGTATTGTCGAATCGCTGCAGCGTTTCACTCTCGGAGCTTCAGCACTGCCACGAAACGCCGCGTAATAAGGTGGAAGCTCATCACCCACGTGGAGGGAATAATAAGCCAGCAGGGAAATAATTGCCAGAAGCCACTTCGACGAAAAAAAAAAAAAAAAATAAATATAACGACCGAAATTCGAGTGCCAATTAGCCCCGTAAAAAATCCGACCAACCTCATCGATCGATAGCCACAGAACGTGACGAGAGCAAATCTGCCGTATTTCAAAAAATAGGTGTACAATACAATTTTTCTTTTTTATTTTTTGAATTTTTCTTTGAATTTTTGAAAATTTCTTTTGGCTGAAGCGAACCATGAAAATCTTGCAAAAATTGTTCAAAATCCTTCCATCAGAATTGCGCAACCTCGTGTTTGGGCTTATTATCCTGTAAGGGAAAAATCGTAAGTGCGAAATATTTTATTTTGTACAATGTGGAAAAATGAGAAACCAAAAAGATTTTTTTTTTCGATCTTCCATTTGCTCCGATACAGAGGAACAGAAATAATTTTTTTTCGAATTTTATAACATTTTAATGGTAAATTGAAGCCAAAAATATCCTCAAAAAAGATCATAAGAATTCTTGATTAGCAATCTACAACCTGAGCTCGGAAAACATCATATCGAATATTGCAAAAAATCGTTTTAAATATTGAAAAAGAAAAATTTTTTAAAATCATTTTTAATACAAAAAATAAATAATATGTATATTAAATGATATTCCTAAAAATAAAAAATTGAAAAAAAAAAATCATTTTCTTTAACCAACGATGCTTCCTAATTTCAAATTCAACGTCATGGAAGTTTCGCCAATCCTCGACTTCACGTTCGAACTCGGGCTTTTCCTGAGCTTGCGCATAAATTCCAATTTTTTTAACTGTTCGTTCTTATTTATCGCCAAAAACAAAGAAAACAAAAAAAAAAAGGTCGGTGGTGTGTAAACTTCCGTGTGTATTACACATCCGGTCGTGGGTTCTCTCGTTCCTCTGAACGTCACGTACGCATAACTCCGGTGTATGATCGTGTCTCGTTTCGAATTTTATAACGAGTCGTTAATTCGGAAGCCGTTGGGCGTTATTGCACGAGCCATCCGGAGTACGCGTGAGCGTGTTGGGAACATCGTAGTGCGTGATCCACAAGAGCGTTACTTCAACGCACAAAAGGGCAAGGGGGAAAGGGCAAGGGGACGATTACGAAGGGGAAAAAGATGAAGAGGGGAACGGGGGGTGGTCTCGGAACGGATGCAATGAACGAAGCCATATTGCAAGCCGGTTATAAAGCCTCTCACCGGTCAATCGGTGTGCGCGCTTTTGCTCGAGGGGCACCAATTTCAATAGTACCCGATAGCTCTATATGCCATTCGTAATACGTTCATACGTGTGTCTGTATGGATTTATACGTATGTTCTCTCTCTCTCTCTCTCTCTCTCTCTCTCTCTCTCTCTCTCTCTCTCTCTCTCTCTCTCTCTCTCTATTTTTTTATATTATTTTATATTATTTTATGTTAATTACTATCTACAATATTTTTTCCTTACTTTATAGTAACAATTTTTATGGTACTTATTTTGTAAACTTTCATTATTTTTGTATTATTTTCAATATTTGTTATGATTATGATTTTGCCCGACAGTTAATTCTAGGGCATAATAAAATTTATCATCATCATCATTATCATCATTTGTTATGATTATGATTTTGCCCGACAGTTAATTCTAGGGCATAATAAAATTTATCATCATCATCATTATCATCATCATCTCTCTCTTATATTGCATTTTTTATTTATATTGTATTTTGTAATTTATTTTTGCGATTTTCTATTCATATTACGTTTTTTTTATGGATTTTGAGTTTTTTTTTTGTATTTTTTGTTTGGTTATTTTAGTTATTATTTTGTAAAATCGTATATTTTATTTTATTTTGTAATTCCTAAATTGCACGAAAGTTTTAAACTAAGAAATTAAATTTATCATCATCATCATCATCATCTTAATTCAATTTGAGTCAGTCAATTTTTGTGCCAAGACTGAAAATTTTTTTAACATTATTTCGATTTCTGGTTATTTTAGGAAATATTGCGTTTTTTAGTATTTTTGTTATATTATTGATAAGTTATTATTTTGTTAAACTTTATACATTTATTTTGTTGAAATTTTTGTTTTATCTCGAATTGCCCAAAATTTTTTGTACTGGAGCATAATAAAATCTATCATCATCTCTCTGTCTCTCTTATTGAACCCTCTAAAATGAAGGAATGAATCGGATTGTTCATTGCAAAACAGAAACCATTAGTAACGTATCACGTGATCGATTCCACAAGAAAAATCTTACTTTTTCTTTGTTTCTCTTAACGAGAAAAAACGAAAAACTGACAAGAATTTTAGATTTCATATTTTCAATTGCAAAACAAAGCTGCGAATCAACATTGAAAATTTCAAGTTGCAAAACAACATTCATCCCACAAAAAAATCGTTGTCAATTTTTCCTTTGTCATTAATTTTCCTAATGATAGAATTTTGATAGAGTTTTTATAGAATTTTGACGAATTGGAAAAAGTGTTTAGAAATCCGATTTCCGGACAGTTATCGATGGTAAATAAGAATCCATGTCTGAAGGTTCTCACCTTGACGAAGGTTCGAGAGGTTTGAGAATGGATTTGCACGCGAGGAAAAAAAATGGGTGGGCGAAATTGGGTGCGAGGTGAGGGAGAGGCAAACGGGGAGATCGATTTTATCGCGGAGTACCGCAGACTTGGGTTGGTGTCAGTGAGCCCGTATATAAATCGTTGTCCTATGTTCGACCGAGGAAAGGGTCCGGGGGGAAGGGAAGATGGATTGAAAAACACGAGAACGATTTACAGCGAGATTTTTCTTCCTTTCACAGTCGAATGATTGAAATTTCCCTACCACACGTTACACTCGATCATAGACGTACCGCACCTTTCTGTTATCGTATCGACGAGAAATTCGAATCTTCCAACAAAGGGTCAACGTAGAATTCCCCAAACTTGACAATCCGGACGAAAGTGACGAGCAAAAGGATAGTTATTGAATATAGAATAAAAGCCAGGAATTTTTGAGCCCCCAGGGAAGAGGGGAAAATTCAGAAAATATTGAAACTCCTGGAGGGACGAAAGAACGAGAAAAGGAACTTTGCATTGCTCAGTCATTGTTTCTATGGTACTAGTGTGACTGGTAATGAACACAGCATTCATTAACAGTCGTTCCTCGTAGTGAATGTTGTTTTAGTGCGAAGAGAGAGAGAGAGAGAGATTGATTGATTGCTTGATTGATTGATGATTTATTTCATGTCTTCATTCAAACCGTCAAAGGAAATGGCAGATCACGTCAACTAACGGAAATAGCATATTATTATCGGATGTCAGAATATATAGATGCTAATATGTTAATTATGGAAGAAAGATGAAAATCAAATTGATTGAAGTTTTGCTGAGTGGACATTAAAAACTCATCGAAATTCTTGATAATTCGAGGAATTGATTATAGAATTCATAGAATAATAATTTAATAATAATATGAATTATTTTTTATTTTTTCACTTAATAATATGGAAGTTATAAATAAATGAATTTAATACGGTTCCTCGTTATTCTTTACAGTATATGAACAGGTTTTAGTTAATTGTTGGTAATGATAAGACTGTCTAAACGTATCAATTGAATTAAAAGTTAAGACTTTTTTTATTGGATTTTGTTTTCGTTTCTTTGAGCATTTTTTTCCACATTTTTGAATCCAAAATCAAAATCTCAATTACATTTTGTGTATTCAAGTTGTCGATTCTTAAATAAATATACCACATAATCGTTTACCAAATTTTCCTGGCTCAAATTGAAATTTGCCAAAAAGTTTGTAACAAATTAAAAAAAAAATCTTTTTCTTCGCCTTTGAAAGATGCAAATTTCCATTGGAAAAGAAAATTCTTTCGAGTCATTTTTATGTTTTTTCTTTCTTTTTTTATTTACAGGGAAGAAAATACATGGAAAAGTGGAGAAGACAAAATGCAGGTGAATCTTTAAGAGCATTTCAAAATGGATACAACGAGTCCGCATGTTTCGTGTATCCTCGTGGAATGCACTCGTGCAATACTTATTCGAAGTGCAAAGATTTGTGACTTTTAATTGGCGTTTGCGCAAGCACGGGGGAAAATATGGCTTCGTTAAGAATCGAGAGTGCCTGCGAGAATGCCCGCTTGCTTGGAATGTAACGAAGTGTATTCGCGAAGTTAACGCAGCGAGAAAAAAAAGGACGAGAGGATTCATCACGAAATTGAGAATTAGTTAAGAGTCTTCCTCGCTTCAGAGGCTGCGGAACTCGTTGTGATGACAAAGAGTAACCGGAAAAGAAAATCCAAGGAAAACAGGAAAAGGGAGTCAAAGGAAGGGGGGGGGGGGCGGACGAAGGGAGACGACCAAATTAGCAAAGAATTGGGTCTAACGAGGCAAACAATGACAGCCACAGGCATTTAAACTTCGTCGTTGGTAGATTTTTATAAAATTACTAGATGCATGTTAAAAAATTACGAAAATCTCAAAAGTTTGAGAAAGATTGTTTTTGATTGAATTATTTTGGAATTTTTCATCAAGTAAATTAACAGTTATAAATATATAAATTTTATAAAACTTTTTTTTTCAAAAGTTATAAAATCGAAGTACGAAGATTTTGTAAATGTTGTATCGTCAGATTTAGAAAGATTGTCTTAACGTTTAATTAAGCAGCAATCATTGCACAACTTAATATTATATATTTCTAATTATCTTTCAATATTGAGATATATTTACATATGTATAAATATATAACAATTATATTTAATATTCAATAATTAATATATAATATTTATATGAATTAATATATATATATTTGTATATAAATATTATTATAGGTTTCGTTATATTTCCAATATAGAGCTTTTGAGTAATTATTGTTAAAACAAAATGATTTACAGAGTAAAAAGCGTATAAATTAGAATGTGAATGTTGAGGGATTTTTTTGCTGGGCAATTGGAATAGATTTGTCTCTGACAGAATCACAATGAACCTGCCAATATAATTGAATTTGAATTCAATTATTGATGAAAATGAATGGAAAGTGGAATATTATTAACAAAGTGCAACAAGTGCTACGATGTATAAATAAACATTTTTCGTTATAGTTATTATACTTGTCATAATTTTTTTGCTTTTTATTTGCCACTAATTTCGTCCTATTTCCGGAGTTTGCCCTTTTTCTGATCTCTCCCTCTGCATCTATTTATCTTCCTCTTTGTCTTTCATTTTCTCAATCTTCAGCGGAAGAATCCCTCGAAGATTTCATGCTGTGTAACGTTATTTTCCGAAGCCCCTCGGCACTCCCTCAAATTCACACACACAACCGAGGTAAAATTTCTCGCTCGCCGTTTTCCCGTTCCACTTTTCTTTTTTTTTTTTCATTTTCCCTCCAACAGGGATATTCAATTCTCGCGGAAACGCGAGAAAAGATATTATTATCCCGCCTTCCTTCGTTATATACAGATATAAATGTGGGGTTATTGCCAGTGGCTCGCCTTGTCCTCGTTTCAACCTACTGAAACCATCCGACAATTTATTGAATCAAGTTAAATATACACACTTACATACACTTCCAAGTACATGCACTAACGTTTAGTTTAATATCTTTCGTTAATAACAATTTTTTAGTCCACTTTTTGTTAAAGAAAATCTTTAATACTATTCAGAATTGATGCGTTTGATTGGGTTTGAAAAAAAAACATTTTTTCGTACGATTTGTGTATTGAAAAAAAAATTTTTCCATAAACCCATGAGGACGATTCACAGGGAATTCCTGAAAAAAAAAGGTCCATTGAGGGCTTATTTGAGGTCTCACTGATGAGGGAAAGGCTTATTTTTAATTGTTTGAAGCGTTTGAAATTTGATTTTTTGTTTGGGTTTGAAAAAGAACATTTTTTCGTACGATTTGTGTATTGAAAAAAACTTTTTTTTCCTTAAACCCATGAGGACGATTCACAGGGAATTCCTGAAAAAATAAAGTCCTGAGGGCTTATTTGAGGTCTCACTGAGGAGGGAAAGGCTTATTATTAATTCTTCGAGGCGTTTTAAATGTGATTTTTTGTTTGGGTTTGAAAAAGAACATTTTTTCGTACGATTTGTGTATTAAAAAAAAAACTTTTTTTTTCATAAACGGACGAGGACGATTCACAGGGAATTCCTGAAAAAATAAAGTCCTGAGGGCTTACTTGAGGTCTCACTGATGAGAAAAAAACTTATTATTAATTATTTGAGGCGTTCCTGATAAGGGAAGGACTTATTTGAGGCCTCGCTGATCAGGGAAGCCTCAAATGAGCTATTGCCACAATGGGCACATAACCTCACAAATTTTCAAAATCCGTTCTCGATGAAGTTTATGGCGACAAATCGAGCATCAGTCTTTGTAGAATTCATAGTGACAGAAATAGATGTTTGAATTTTACGGACAAAAATATTTCGTCCTTGAGAAATTGCGATTTAAAAATTTCGTCTGTCTCTCTCGCACTCGTGAGTCACGTGGTACGTCTTTGAGATATCATCAAGAGCTTATATGAGGATTCCCTTATCAGCCTCGTCTCAAATAAGCCCTTTTTCTATATTTGAGGTTACTCGATTAGGGCCCTAATAAAGTTGGGGAAAGTCTATAGGGGCCTAACCAAAACTTTTATTATTATTAATTAAAGGCTTGGGAAGTCTTTAATCAACAGAGATGTTGATTAAATTAACGCAATTTTGTATAGTTAATTTTTATGATTAACCCACTTTTTTATAGTTCAGGAGTTATGATTTTTTTCTAAACCAGTTCTAAAAAATTCTAAAATAAAAAGCAAGAGACATTTCAGAGTCTTTTTTTGTTGTACCTAAATTCTTATGAGTTACTCTTTTATGCATAAAATAATCAGCTTCGTAACTTTGATGAAAGTTATGAAAATGTTGGTCTCAAGTTAAAAATGTACGTTCCGTGAATTATGACTTAAATTTTCAACATTAAATGAAAAATCCAAACTGGTGACATAATGATTTAAGACTCTGAAAAGTCTCTTGCTTTTTTTTTTTAGAACTGGTCATGTCGAAATTCCTCAAAAAATCGAAAAAAATCATAATTCCTAAACTATAAAAAATTGCCGAACATACATGGGGGTATATATGTCGTATACCCCACGACATGCCGGATCTACATTTTTTTTTATGACGTCAATTGACCGGCTACCCTGTAATATATATATATATATATATACAAATATATATAAGGTGAAACGAAAAAAAGTTTCTTCGCGATTGTGCTTGGAGAGATGAATCGAAAACGTGGACTACGACAACGAGTATGAGAGGAAGACATCGAGCAATCGCAAAAACCGAGCTCGTGTATAGCGCAATGTATCATCTGCTGCACGATATATATATATATGTGACGCAGCGCGATAAAAGCGTCGAGCTAGGGCGATAAGGTGAGACGAGAAAAAATAAAATGAAAGAAAAAAAAACCGCGAAAGAAGAACGGCAGGCGCAATGCCCTGGGATGATAACAAGGCCGAGAATTTTTTTCTCTGTTTTCTTACGTATAAGCTACGGGCAATTCCATGCCGAATTTATTATTGCAATTTCGTATTGTTTCGTATTGGAATTTCGTTAACACGATTCGAATAACGTTACAGTCTGCGAAGTCATTATTATTATTATTATTTTTATAATATTGTAATAATATTTATTTGTTCAAACAAATTTGAAAGTTGTAACTTTTGTATATTTGTATTATGGAAACATCGTGAGTTTCCAACTTTACGATGTTTTTAAACGTGGAAATAATAACGAAAAACTCTTGTTGATTTTTTTATGTTTCATTTGAAAATCGTGAATTCGGATCGATAAAAAAAATTCACTTCGTTGAATTCTGAAAATGAAGAAATAAAAATAGAACAAAAGAATTTTTGTTTTTCTTTTCGTGGACCAATGTTTTTCGAGGATTTTGGCTGCGAGAATCACTTTTGCTTTATCTACGTTTAATCAGAAGCTCCTAACCTGTATTTACGAAAAAAAAATAATTTTGGTAACGATAAAAATGAAAGCGTAAAACTAAAGGAAACAAGTCATTGGCTTCCATCGCATTCAATTAATTATTCATTTTTCCTTATTGCCTGTTTAACGACTGAGGAATAAAAAAAAATCATCGAGAAAATCGTGATAAAAATGTTATCATTATGAACGAAACGAAATGTTCGCTCGTAATCTGCAAATTTATCCTCTGGAGGCTCATTTTTATTTTCTGCCGTGTTATTTCACCAAAAATAAGGAAAATCGAATGAAATAAAAACAACGAAAAATAAAGTGCGATATGGGTGATCGATTCGAAATGGAAATTCGTGTGTGTGTTCGCGCGAGATATTATACGTATGGCGGCGTTTACTATCATGCAGCTGGACGGGTTTCTCTCTCGTAACATGCTGATAAGCCTCGATCAATGTGGTCGTGGCAATGTCCAATCCAAGATTCTCGGTATGTTACTTTCTTTGTTGTGCACGTACGCACATCTCACTGTATAAATATCACACTTTTTTTCCAAGTATATCAATATTTTGTGTAACGATAGACATAGTATATATTTTAGTTAAGCGTGTCTTCTGTGTACACATAAGTATAAATACTCCGATGCAACAAATGTATGAAAAAAAATGAGACGAAAAAAAGAAATAAAAGTCCAGAAAATAAAAAGCCAAAAATCAAAAACAATTTGCAAAAAATAAAAAAATGAATAAAAAAAACAAACGTGTAAAAAATGAATAAAAATCGAAAAAATTAAAGATTTAAAAAATGAAAAGCTCTAATTCCTAAGAGAAATTTGAGCCTCCGCTTCAATTTCTGCGTACGCAATCGTACTCCCTCTTTTTTATATTTTATTCCTTTTTTCTCTCGTTTTTATATCTATTGATTCGTTGCAGCCCAGGGATCAGCGCCGAATCGAAACTGCCACGAAAGACTTCCGGACCCTCGTACGTTTCGCGTTTCGTCGAAGCCTGAACAAACACGACGATGAGAATTAACGACCCGGGGGAGAAGATCCTCGAGCGAACTGATGCAGCTCTTTTTTTCCACCTCGAAGAAAATGGGCACGAGCCTAACACACGTGGAAGGTCGTCGCGGTGCGATATGTGGATTTAGGATTCAAACACACGAATCGAGGTCATACATAATTAAATAATTTAATTTCAATTAACGATAGAGCGACGATAATTATCGAAAATAATTAAAATTGAATTTGACAATCGAATAACTGATGATAATAATTGAATAAAAACTAATAATTGAATAATTAAAAAAAATAATAAAATAATCATTCCCGTTGAGAATTTCAATTAACGTTTTCGATAATGTTCATTAATTCGATATTAAATAGAAACTAAATCAAAAAATAGTTGTCGAATATCAAATTGTTCGATATGGACGTTTGCATAATTGGAAAGCAACAAAACTTTATTCTTTCCAATATTTTTATCGAATAAGTATATTTTCACTCAATTTTTGTTGTAAAAAAAAAGGCATCAACGTTTTTTCCATATTATCCTAGATTTTCATTCCCAGTTATAAATAAAAAACTTTTCGTCATGAAAAAGCAAAAAAACATTTTCAAAAATAACAACTTTTCAAAGACGCAAGTTTCATCGTCGTCGAAGCAAGCCGTTAAACGCGGCCCTAAAACGGACCGTATCTAAAAGACGAAACGTCTTACAACTCATACCGGTACAATTTGCGTAATATCACGTTCTATCTATAGAAACCGTTCACGTACGTGTACACACGCTCATAAATATGTTAGTTTATATATAGAACTTTGTCTGTGGCATCATCGAGTTTCGTTTGGTCCCTCTCTCGTTCGGGATGCGCCGGCACAAGCGTCACGCCAAACCGAACAGAAACCGTGCAAAACCTCGCTCGCACGTGTTCCCTATCCTCCTGCACTTCAGACCACTGTCAGCGTTGAGAGGCACCGCAAAAAGACGGAGAATCAAAAGCCGGACGAAAAAAGAGCGAAAGAATCGCGAAAAGGAGTAGGGGGGGGGGGGGGGGGGGAAAAACGAGAAAGACAGAGGAATTGATTAAAATAAAGCTACGAAAAAATAAAAGAAAGATCGAGAGAGACAAAAAAGGTTTGGAAGAGAAATCCGGGGGGGTGGGGGGGGACGAAGAGTCAAAAGAAAAACGAAAAGAGTTCGAAATGAATCGAGTCAGGTATCCCTTTACTACCCTTCTTGACAATACGACACTTTATACCTGTAATAAAATGCAAAACAGCCACGAAAAGAATGAAGGAAATAAAGAGAAAGCCCTTTCAGATTCAACTTTTTGCTTGTGGGTTTGTTACCCTTTCTCGTTGACCTTAGTAAATTTGTTTTTGATTTTTAAAATTTATTTTTCATTTATTCATTTGGTTTCTTTGGACAGAATAGTGTGAAGTAAATTGATTTAATTGAACAATATGTATTGCGTTTTGAAAATTTAATTTTAAAAAAAATGAATGGGTAAAAAATGTGTTTTATTTGGTTTATCTTTTCATGTACGATTTTGTTTGTTTATTTGAAAAGTTGTGCACGATAAAGTTATTGTACGCAATTTTTGTACACAATTTCAATTTATTTGTACAAATTTGTGTACATAATTTAAATTTATTTGTACAAATGTTTGTACACAATTTAAATTAATTTGTACAAATTTATATAAATATAAATTGTACAATAAAATGTATATAAATTATACAAATTTATTGTACACAATTTTATTAATTAATTAAATTTGGCACAAAGAAATTTCGAAAATTTGTGTAAATTTGGCGAATAGAAATTTGTGGAATTGAGGAAAAATCATTTGCGTATCACCGATGAAAACTTCGATCGAGGAGGATCCTCAAAGAAGCCAAATATTCGGATAATTAAGGTTGAATAAATATTTCACGTCGGAATGGCGCGGAGGTTTCAACGTTGTTTGTTAATTCTACATCGATTCATTGGATGAACGAATATGCAGCGTTTTCTGAATGAGAACGAATGAAATACAATTTATTGAAATAAATGAATCGAAATCCACGGGGAAAAAAAAGCTTTGGTGAGGTTGTACACGTATTGATTAAACTCAGTGGTCACGAGGTGCCGGAGTAAAAAGCCGCAGTCCGGGAAACGAAACCCCGCGGAGTCATATCCAATTCGAGTCTTCTGTTCGTTACCCGGGAGTAAAAAAAATCACACACACGATCAATTTGAACTCTCCACTCGCCATATTTGTTCCAATAAACTTTTTTTTTATTGTTGTTAATTCCGCCTCTGCGTTTCCTCGAATTTCAGCGTTTCTACAGCGTCGAGATTCGAAATAGAAAGAAACGAAGAGGTCTTTTTTTAAGGGATATCGAACTCTCTCGAATCGGTTAATCGAAAAAAAATCTTTTTTTTTGCTTTATCCAGGTTGCGAAAAATTTTCACGGAGATTTTATTTCGATTTTTTTATTCGTTTCATCCATGTTGCGAAAAATTTTGATGGAGATTTATTTTCGATTTTTTCATTCGTTTCATCCATTTTGTGAAAAACCTTGATGGAGTGGATTTCGATTTCGAAAATGAATTTCGAATTTTTTTTGCATTTTTGAAACGCAACGAAAATAATACTTTTCATTTTTCAAAATGGCTTTAGGCAGCTTGCAGCCGGATTTCTAAAAAAGATTTCAGTTTTCAGTGGAAATGGATAATTCAACATTGAAATCTTTTAATGGAAAATCAATGAAAAAAATCGTTATCATGGACAAATCGAACTCATGATGAAAAGTTGTCATCAATACAAAAAATATTTACACAAACCACAAGACTAAAAAAAAACCCAAGCAAATGAATATTTAAAAAGAATAGTGTGCACAGAAAACTTAATTATAAAAAAAAAACTTTCACCACAAATCGATGCAGCGAAGTTTGTGTCCAAAAAATGATCGATACCGGTTCGTGCACCGAACCAGTAATTTCCGTATCATTACACGACGATTCGTGTTTTTGTTTTTACCTGGCCATTCTTGAAAACAGAATTTGAATGGGTCTTTCGTGGGATAGATACTCGGGCTTTGTACCGCGGAGTGAGGAAGGAATAGTACGTTTTTCCAGACCATAGATAAACACAGTGGCGAAAGGAGAAGAATCACCGAAGCCTGTTCAGTTTTGTAAGCATGTACAGAAAAGGAAAGAGGGGGAGAGAGAGGGAAAGAGAACGATAGAGAAGAAACGAAAGAGGGGGGGGGGGGGGAATAAAAGGGGTTGCGAGTATTTTCTCCCGAGGAATAAATTCAATTGAAATGCAATTCCATACATCGAGGCCTGAGCGAGCTCTTTCATCCCAGAAGGGGCTGAAATTCGAACGAGGGAGCGAAACGGATAGGAAAGAGTTGCAAAACGAGAGGAAGGGAATGAATTGGAGAAAGAGAGAGAGAGAGAGAGAGAGAGAGAGAGAGAGAGAAACGTGAATAATCGTCAGGGATTCTCAGCGTTTCTGACTGCAGGATTTCTTGCCCATAGATGGAGTGGGGGAGAGGTTGGAGAGCATATCCCATATACTAAACGTTCCGGAACGACAGAATTTCAACAATGCACCGGGTATCGCCACGGCTGTTAACAATGCACCGTGAGTTATCACCCAGCTTTCCTCTCTCTCTACTTCGCTCTCTTATACTCTTTCCCTCTCTCTCTCTCTCTCTTTCCCTGACTCTCTCTCTGTATATATATATATATATACAGGGTGTCTCAGCTAAGAATGTCATCCCTGAAATGAGGGGTAGGGGGTGAAATTCTAAGACGATTGATATAAGCATGTATGGGTCCCAGATGAACCCCTGAATTGTTATGAATTTTTTACG
>JAPYZJ010005641.1:0-10132 GCA_030522765.1 Ophioninae sp. B BG-2022a
CGATGATTTTTCGATTTTTGGCAGAATTTCAAAGTTGGACCATCGATTTTTGCCAATTTTTCCATACATACCCCTTTGCCTCCTTTTTTGCCATTTTTCAAGTGGACTTTCCGGGAAAACTATACGAGATATCGATACGAATCCAACGCCATTATTTAAGTCAGGCAAAAAACTTTTCCAAACTCACCAAATAAATCTCCGTAGATAATAAGAAGCTCACCCTACGACCCTTTGAAATTTCGTGATTTTTGTGATTTTGTAAAAGTGGCCGAGAAATTCGAAAAATATTTTTTTCCATTTTTAAACTCTTAAAAGGGTCTAGATAATCAGAAATTTTCCACTGATTACGAATATGCCCGAGTTTTTTCGGAAAGTGTAAAATTAGACTGAGAAAATGTGAAAAATCTTTCTAGAATATTTTTTTGACATTTTTCCCTAGAAATGGAGAGTTCAATGCGAATCAAATTGTGGATTTGTCTTCAAGGTATAAAAATACATCGTCATGGACCTGCGATATGACACTAAACGTCTATTATTTCAATTTTACGTGGGACACCCTGTATAAATAAATCAATTGAAAAATAAATAAAAACGAATTTAAAAAATATGAGTAAAGGAAAATAATGATGGAACGAAAAAATTAAATGGAAATCAAAGGATACAAATGGGAAAGTGAAGATTTCATTTTATTCGCATCGCTTCGAATGTCCAGTGCTTTTTCTCGTCAGCAACAAAATACTCTTCCTAGCATTTCTTAATGAGCGAAAATGTTCAAGCGTGATAAAAAAAAAAACAAACAAACGGTTTGTCCTGCTTGAATAAAAATATGAAATAATAAACACCGGAGAAATTTCTTTCCTGTTGATTCCTTCATTTATTCTTTATTTATATTTGTTACAATTATCAATAATTAGTCAAAACATCGATGTAGGATAAACAAATAAAAATAAATACATTTAAATAAATCAATAACAAAAAAGATATTAGTAGAAGGGATTTTTAAAAATGTGAATAAATAAATAAATAAATATATATATTATATTAAAACAAACATAAATTCGTTCCTTATTTATATTTCTTTCAATTATCAAAAATTCGTTAAAACATCGATTTGGGATAAACAAATAAAAATAAATACATTTAAATAAACCGATAACAAAAAAGATATTATTAAAAAGGATTTTAAAACATATAAATAAATAGATAAATAAAAATATATATTATATTAAAACAAACATAAATTCGTTCCTTTATTTATATTTCTCTCAATTATCAAAAATTCGTTAAAACATCGATTCGCGATAAACAAACAAAAATAAATACATTTAAATAAACCGATAACAAAAAAGATATTATAAGAAAGGATTTTAAAAAAATGAATAAATAAATAAACAAATATATATATTATATTAAAACAAATAAAAATTCCTTCCTTCATTTATATTTGTTTCAATTATCAAAAATTCGTCAAAAAATCGATTCGCGATAAACAAACAAAAATAAATAAATTCAAATAAACCGATAACAAAAAAAAAATTATCAGAAGGGTTTAAAAAAGGAATAAATAGAAAATGATGACGAAACAAAAAAAATAAAAATTAAGGATACATCCCTGGAAGCGAGGATTTAATTTTATTCCCGTCGCCTCGAATGTCCCGTGTATAAAATGTGCATAAATGATGACGTATCTCTCGGCACGGATAGGACACGAGGAATTCTTGCGCGCGTGTAAATGCGCTCGGGCATTAGTGCAATCTCCAACGCCTCTGGCGTCTCAACGTATAGAGCTCCTTCAGCGAGGATCCCGGCTTGGGCCCATCTTGGGCGCCCGGGCTCGACGTGTCTGCGCGTCCGTGTGTTCGAACCAAGTCTGCCGGAAATTGCCGCAATGGGGAAGAGAGGTGTACAATCAGCTGCGGAGGTTCCGTGCATTACACCGATTCAGTTACCCCTGTATTAGCGAAAAATTTTATTTCTTTCTTCCATCTCTCTCTCTCTCTGCCTCTCTCTCCCATCCCCTTATTATTATTATTATTATTATTATTATTATTGTTGTTGTTGTTGTTGTTGTTGTTGTTGTTGTTGTTGTTGTTGTTGTTGTTGTTGTTGTTGTTGTTGGTTGTTGTTGTTGTTGTTGTTGTTGTTGTTGTTGTTGTTGTTGTTGTTGTTATTATTATCATTATCTTTTACTATTATCATTTTTTTTATTATTTTTATTATTTTCTGAATTTTTTGTATTATTTTTGTATTATTTTCAATATTTGTTAAAATTATTATGGTACCCGATAGTTAATTCTAGGGCTTAATAAAATTTATCATCATCATCATCATCTCTCTTTCTCTCTCTCTCTTTCTGGCTTTCTCACGAACCAAGCTTCCTTGCAGGACAAGAAACAAAAAGGAAAAAAACGAGGAAAAAAAAATTCCTGCTACGTTTCGGAATTCTGGGTTACGGTTCGTTCGTGCCAGCCAAACGACTGTGTTATTATTGGTCTCGTAATGAGCCTTAATATTTATGAGGATGGAAGAAAGGTTATGACGAACGGAAATATTATCATTCGCTAATTGCTTATCCTTCGAAACACTTTTATATTCCAACTATTATCTTTTATCTCTATCATCTGTTTTTCGAATTTTTCAAAATCTTTTTTCTTTTAAATTTATTTGAAATCTGTAGATCTATTTTTTGATTGAATTTTATTTATTTTATTTTATTCGTTATTATTTATTATATTTATATTTAATTTTTATTATTTATATTATATATATTATCTTTATATTTATGTATTTTATTATATTTTCATATTTATTTATTTTATTTCTTCAATTACATTTTTTCATCTTTTTAGATCGTTCATATTTGTTATATAATTATTGAAATTACATAACAATTTTAATTTTAGTTTATTTCTACTGTTTTCGTACCATGTACATTGTTTATATGCTATTCTTGTTTATTTAAATAATTGAATAATCGAAACGTTTATTGTTATCAAATATTAAGGCCACAATTCCATTTTTTTAAATAATAATGGGAAACCCCGTGAGAGCCTTAAAACCTAAATTAACATTTTCGTTGTATTTTACAGTTTTAAAAATACGGACTTTTTCGAGAGTTATTATTTTGAAAAAGGCGTATGTGGAACTGAAAGCATCATATTACATATCGATCCCGAACGAAGTGAGAAAATTGGAGAAAATAAATGTCGAGGTTATACTCGTTTGCATGGATTTCATCTCTAGAACTGGCGAGTAGGATGTAAAGAGAAAATTGGAAGAAATAAAAGGTACGAGAGTATAAAAGTGATCCATAAATTCGATAATCAAAATTCGCTTTTCCATTCGTACGAACAAATGTATTTTAAAATAAAATTAAAAATAGAAAGAATCAAACACATGCATACAAAATAAAATTTCGATCACGAATAAAACATAATCTATTTATTTACCTATTTATCTATCTATATATAAATTAATAAAATCGATAGTCTCGAAAAAAACTCGAAATCGTTTCGACGGAATTAAATAATTTTTCATTTTGTTTTGTTCGTTTAAATACTGGGGTAGTTCAGGAAATAGACATTAATGGATACTAAATTAACTTGGTTAAAAAAATAGAAAAATTAAAAAGGGTCGAAAAATATAAAGAGTAAAAATTGTTAATTTTTGGCGATTTAAATTTATCGATATTAATTATCAGTCTCAGTGAATTAGAGTTGAAAGGGTGATTAAGATATGTGAAGACGAAGAGTTGCAATAAAATCAATTTTAGGTGATACGAAATTCACCGGGTCAGCCAGTCAGAAATAAAAATAATAATTTAATAAAATTATTGATAAAAAAAATGCATTCAATAGGAAACATTTATATAAAGAATACAAAAAAATAAATGAAGAAAAACGGTCTGTAAATCAATGAATTCGTTGATTAAAAAGGAGTCAACATCAATATGGAAAATATTCTAAAATAGCGATGAAAAAATAATGGAAAATAAAGGCCAGATAAAAATCATCATTTAATGAAATCATTGATAAAAAAAATTCCATCTCTAAAAAACATTTCTATAAATAAGATAAAAAATATATGAAGAAAAAAATCTCTATAAATCAATGAATTCGTCGATTTAAAAAAAAATAACATCAGTATGAAAAATAATGACCAGATAAAAATCATCATTTAATGAAATGATTAATAAAAAAAAATTACATCAATACGAAACATTTATATAAAAAATACCAAAAAAGAAATGAAGAAAAAAGGTCTGTAAATCAATGAATTCATTGATTAAAAAGAAATGAAAATCAATATGGAAAAAATTCTGAAACAGAGATGAAAAAATGACGAAAAATAAAGACTCGACGTTTCGAGCCAACTGCGAAGGACCTTTCGCGATACAATCAATCCCTTCGCCCGTAAATTCATCGACGTGGACATCGCATATTCATCCATAAAAAAAAAAAATAAAAATAAAAAAAATTAAAAAAAATAAAAAAAATAAAAAAACAATACGAGCGTGCTTTCAATGAATAGGTACCATACGAAAGCGTAAAATCGTGTACGTAGGTACACAGATACGTTTTACACAATAGGTAATGCCGTGCTCACCTCACCTCGTTTGCACCCTTAAACTCGTGGGAGAACCGTTTCACGCATATGCTCGTAGATCCACTGTTTTCCGTGTGGCCACGCGGGCACACATCATCAACGTATATTCATGAGCCGAAACCCATAAAACGTAACAGTCAAATCGAAAATGCATCCCCAGTCGTTATTGGAGGGCCTCCAATGGAGGCTCCCGAAGTGCTCCGTATTTCCGGTATCGACGAATTTCTCGCCATCCACTTTCTCCCCCCTCTCCCAATATTTTTCTCCTTCGCGTCATCGCGATCCTACAAACGGACCAGCTTTCAAAAATAAGCTGGTTTGAGTCGATAATTTTTTAGGTTAAGGCCTTACATAGGTCCAGCAGTTTCGAAAACGTGATAAAAAAAAACTGTTTTGAGAAGAGATGGAAATAGAAATTAATAAAATTTAAAGAAATTTTTTTGATTTTTAAAGACATTTTTTAAAGAAGGAAGAAGATATTTTTGAAAGTAGAATATTTTGAAAGAAGAATTTTTTTAAAGAAGAATTTTTTTCAAGAAGAAGACAATTTTGAAAGGAGAAATTTTCGAAAGAAGAAGATATTTTTGAAAGTAGAATATTTTGAAAGAAGAATTTTTTTAAAGAAGAAGACAATTTTGAAAGGAGAAATTTTTGAAAGAAGAAGAATATTTTGAAAGGAGTTTTTTAAAGAAGAAGAAAATTTTGAAAGAAGAATTTTTTTTAAGAAGAAGACAATTTTGAAAGGAGAATTTTTTTCAAGAAGAAGACAATTTTGAAAAGAGAAATTTTTGAAAGAAGACATTTATGAAAGAAGAAATTTTTTAAAGAAGAAAAAATTTTGAAAGGAGAATTTTTTTAAAGAAGAAGACAATTTTGAAAGGTGAAATTTTTGAAGAAGAAGATAATTTTCAAAGGAGAATTTTTTTAAAGAAGAAGAAAATTTTGAAAGAAGAATATTTTTAAAGAAGAAGGCAATTTTGAAAGCAGAAATTTTTTGTAAGAATAAGACAAGTTTAAAAGAAAAAAAATTTTAAAGCAGAAGAAAATTTTGAAACAAGACATTTTTTCACATTGTTTATCAGTATTTAAACTATGTAAAAAAAATTATTTCATTTTTTTTAAATTTCAATATGAGAAATAAAATAAAATTGACAAAAGTTGCTCCACGGTCTTCATAATTTCTTCTTCAAATGTTGATAGATCTACAAAACAGGAAAAAGATCTTGTAAAATAAGGTTGTAGTTATAGACTGTCCAATCGGATTTTTGAAATTCAAAAAATTTAGCCATTTACGGCAGCTTAAAAAAAAGTGTGCATTTTGTGTCATAAATGTCACACTTTAATAATGTTTATACAATTTTCTAATCACAATATCAAAAATCCAGCTCGAAAGATTATAGAGAAAACAATTTCGAATTAAAAAAAAAGCTTAAAAAAATAATTAAAACTGTATGAGTTATCATGCAGACCGTGTCAGAAAAAGAAGTTTTGTGACAGAAATACGCCTAAAACTATAAAAAATAATAATGTTAAAAAAAATCGATTTCTTGAAAATTCTCGACGTATGGAAAGTCTTAAGATGAATTTGAAATAAATTTGAGCGACAAAGGGGGGGAATCAAAAATTCGCAGAAAAAAATGGATAAAATAAATCTGAAGTTGAATCATTAAAAATGATTCACTGAAAAAATTTTAGATTGTTTAATAATAATACGTGTATTATTTATCTAGTAAATGGAATATATTCCGATTTTAATAATGATTTTAACCATCGCCGTAACGATAATGAAGATATAAAATTATTGATACTAAATCAACTTGATTTTCAACGAGATTCACGTTCGCGTCATTAAAACGCAACGAAAATCATTACGTCGAAATTTCTTGATTTTTTTCCCACTAAAATCGTGAAGCATATCCCTCAATAATTTGTTGAGTTTCATTTACAATTAAAAAGTTTTAATCTGAAAAAAAATGTTTTTCATTTAGAGATTGAACGTACGAATCTGAAAAATAAAAATCAATCAAACGGAAAGCCGCGAATAATTTTCCGAGTGAGATTTAAAAACCGAGAATACGAACCTGAAAAATGTTTTTTTTTGGAAATACTTGGAAAAATGAAAAATGTTTTTTTTTGGAAATACTTGGAAAAATGGAAAATGTTTTTTTTTGGTAATACTTGGAAAAACGAAAAATATTTTTTTTGTGGAAATATTTGGAAAAATGAAAAAAATTTTTTTTTGGAAATACTTGGAAACGAGGAAATGGAAATATAAAACAAGAAATAACATTGCGTTGCAACAATGCAAGCCTCGAGCTCACAATATTCAAAATACTATAAATATATACTTTTTTGTCATAATTGTATTTTTTCAACCATCCCAAATGCTATAAACAAATTATTTCATTGTCATAATCGTATCTTGTAAAACTTTTTGAATTTCAAAAATATTTTACAATTTCGATAAGATAAATTAAAAAAAACTTAATTCGCGTTCGATTATTTATTATTTCCTAAAAATTTTAAAAAATCATAGAATTCCGAAATTCAAAAAAATATATACTAAAACCTTGAATTTCAAAATTATTTTACAATTTCGAGAAGATAATTAAAAAAAAAATTAGTACGCGTTCAATGATTTATTATTTCACGAAAATTAAAAAAAAAATCGTAGAATTCCGAAATTCAAAAAAAATATACTAAAACCTCTGGGGAAAAAACCCAAACAAACCCAAATACCCCAAACTCAAACAATTTCATTGATCAGCCTGATTTCCCCTGTTTGATATGAGGTGGCCGAATAAGTTCCGGGATAATATTTCCATTTTCGATGCGTGCACACTTGGATCGTATTTCTTGCAATATCACTCAACCGGACGCGTCACGAAGGAGGATACTATAAACGCCGAAATGGAGATGCATTACTTCGTTATTCGATATATGACGCCGGCCGAATATCGATTTAATAATATATTTACCCTGACGTCTCCGGCTGGCTTTCTCCTCCCCTCTCTTTCGTATAGATTACCCTCGCTTCGTCCTCGATGCCAATCTTTCCCTGTTTTACCTACACTCGCGTCCAACTTCACAAATACACTCACAAATGTGTATTAGATAAAGACCACATCACGGATCCATCAAGCACACTGGGGTATTGCCTTTCATTACTGTGTCCATATTTAGTCTGTTTTATGCCTACTCGATTTCTCGTTTTGTCCCATCTACGACTGGACCGCTATACAGGGTGTCCGGAAATTCGACCAATTTTCTTCAAAGGGGTCATAGTAGAGGTCATTTGCAACAAAAAATGTCCCATCAACTAGGCTCGAAAATTGGCTTTTTAATTTTCAGATTATGTAAAATTGAATGCAAAATTTGTTTTGAAATAATCGCTAACTCTTGGTCTCTCAGTGTCAAATTGTCAAATTGTCAAAGTGTCAAATCGTTGTTTACAATAGCGCATTTTTTTCCTAATTTTTTATTTTAGGCAGAAAGGAAATTCTTCGGAAAATATAAAAACATCAATATCTCAATAACCATCCGTTTTCGATACCCAGTTGATGGGACATTTTTTGTTACAAATGATCTCTACTATAATCCCTTTGAAGGAAAAGGTCGACTTTCCGGTCACCCTGTATATGCATACTAGGGTAATCCTTTTTTTTTTTTTGATGATTTTTAATTCTACACTTTATTAAAAAAAAATTAAAATTAAAGTAAAATTGAAATATAAATTTTACAATTTTAATTTTTATTTTACAATTACCGGTAAACCGAAATTTGGTCTCCACAGAAAAAGGCCACTCTGTCACACTATTTTTTGAAAAAAACCGACGTTAAAAAAGAATTTTTATTAGCCGTAAAGAAAACTTTAATTACTCCTATAGAAAACACAAGAGCAACTTTTTTTTTAATCCTACAGAAGTCACAATTATGCGTAGTTCAAAAACAAAAAAAAAAAAAAAAAAAAAAAAAAAAAAAAAAAGAAGAACGTCCCATACGTCATTTTGCACGTACTTCCCCTACAAAAAAAAGTACACAAAATTCACAGTCTGAGAGTCAATTTTTAAGACTGCCACCAAATGAGTGAATTTTTTTTTTTTTTTTTTTTTTTTCATTCAATCAACAAAGACGTATAAATAATTTCTCAAATTTCGAAAAAACACAAATATCGCTAAAACCCAAACAGCTTTATTAAAATCGAACATCAAGTCGATCTTCTCGGTAATTTGGATTGTGGCAACCAGTATTCGAGTTGGCTAAGCCAGACGAGAGTAGCTCGAATTTATAAAGGTTTTATTTGCGGAAGGGTGATGGAAATAAAAGTCGAGTGAAAGACTCGATCCTCGTATTTCACCGAGTTGAATTTTGCGGCTGGTATAATAAATAAAGACTTATCCCACCCGATGTTTTTCACCCCCTCCCTCTGGGGTAAAATTTACCCCACTGCGTAAATATTACCAAGGAGAATTGTCAACGCGCATGCGCGCGTTTTCTCTCCTATCTAAACACACAAAATCTCTTATTATTTTCGCACCTCGTAAAAAGCGCATTTTCCACGGTACTCTCGCCACCCTTAAGGGGGGGGGGGGGGACAGTGACTCATATTGCTCTGACCTTTCATGGCGTCTCTCGGGACCCTTCAAATCCCCTACATCCCACATATGTATATCTGCGTAAATATATCTACAGGGTGGTCTATCAATAATGATCAAAAGTGACGAGCTAAAATAAAAATTTCCACCAGGGGGGGGGGGGGATTAAAAAGATTTCTGAGATTAACTTGCGGTAAGACGTGCATTCGACTGTGGACGCAACAGGGAGATTATGTACGAGAACAGTGGAAAATGCTGAAAAGTTGACGAGAGCAGTGGAAAAACTGAGAGAAAAGGAAAAGAGAGGAAATGTACAAATTCGCAATGGTGTACTCGGAAAAAGAAAATAATAATACAAAATTAATAAAAATAGGAATAAATAATAATAATAGTAGTAATAATAATAATGATAATAATAATAATAAATAATGAGCAATAATAATAATAGTAATTGTAAAAATAAAAATAGTAGTAATAATAATAAAATAGTAATAAATAAAAATAGCAAAACTCAATTGCTTCTGTACGTACCATATCTCTATTTATCATTATTATTATTGTTTTTTTTTATTATTATCACCGCTATTCTGGTTATTATTTTTATTATCATTATTATTATTATTATTATTATTTGTCATTACAATCAATATTATTTTCTTCGTGTACGATAAAGTTTTTACAAAGAACTCGAAAGCACGAAAATGTCTAATGAAAAAATGTGAGTTCCCATCGATTTCGTGATTGACCTCTACGTGACCTTGGAATATGCATCTAAGGCTAAACGTTAATTCCCATCGATTTCGTGATTGACCTCTACGTGACCTTGGAATATGCATCCAAGGCTAAACGTGAATTCCCATCGATTTCGTGATTGACCTCTACGTGACCTTGGGATATGTATTCAAGGTCAAACGTGAATTCCCATCGATTTC